>WBNM01034043.1:4563-34151 GCA_013399055.1 Ramphastos sulfuratus
ACCACAACCTCCCTGGGCAACCTGTGCCAGTGTCTCACCACCCTCACTGCAAACAACTTCCTCCTAACATCCAGTCTAAATCTCCCCTCTGCCAGTTCAAACCCATTGCCCCTTGTCCTGTCATTGCAAACCCTTGTCAATAGTCCCTCCCCAGCCTTCCTGTAGCCCCCTTCAGAATCTGGAAGGCTACTCTAAGGTCTCCTGGAAGCCTTCTCTTCTCCAGGCTGCAGAGCCCCAACTCTCTCAGCCTGTCCTCATATGAGAACTGCTGCAGCCCTCTGACCATCTTGGTGGCCTCCTCTGGACCTGCTCCAACAGTTCCATGTCCTTCCTGTGCTGGGGGCTCCAGAACTGCACACAGGACTCCAGGTGGGGAGATGCTTCTGTGCAGTGTTTTGAGAGTGTTTGGAGAGTCCTGCTGTTTGTGCCCTGCACAAAGAGCTAAGGACTTTTGCTGCCTCTGGTTTAGCACAGTCCATAAATAACAACATGGTTTGCTCTCTGGTGAAGTCTGTCACCTCCTCACTTGCTATTTTAAGTTGTGCATTCATCAGAGAGCAGCCTCAGTGGAGAACAATTCAAATGCAAGCAAAGAGCTGTCTGCAGCAGGGCCTTGAGAGTGGTTCTGCAGCTCCTGAGCATCAGCATCACACAGAGGAACTCACCATGACAGCTGCATCAGTGCTGCTCAGCAGACTATTGGCTTATTTATCATTCAGCCCAACCTGCCCTGCCACAGCATTTCTGCACTCCCACCACTTCCCTGGTTTTTCCTTTTGGCTTTCCCCACCCCCTTTTTTCATCTTTTCCCCTCCTTTTTTCCCTTTTCTTTTCCTTTTTTCCTTTTTTTCTCTTTTTTTTTACCCTTCCCCCCTTCCTCCCACTTTGCCCTGTTTTGTCACCTTTTTTCTTTTTCCTTTTTCCCNGCAAAGGAATACCCAAACCAGCATGCTCTTTACTGCCTGCCTCTTCTTTCCCTTTCCCTGTTGCAACAGCAACATCTTTATCTGAGGAGCATCTTTATCTGAGTATCTTTATCTGAGGAGGTTCCCAGACCTAAAAGAATCAGTCAGCACTGCACTCCCAGTATCTCCTGGGGCTATATGAACAGCTGTTGGCCAAGGTCATCCCCACTTCATTGAGTTTTTTGTTCATTTTTGTACTTCAGCTTACTTTCTTCTTCAGAATTTCCCCTGTCATTAATTTTACAGTGCCCTGGCCAGTGCTGGCATCTTTGCAGTGCCACAAAGGGATTAAGAAGGTCTGCCTCTTGCAATTGTCTTTAGTTAAGGAGGATAATTTGTGGCTGCTCCCTCCCTGGAGGTGTTCAAGGCCAGGTTGGATGAGTCCCTGAGTGACCTGTACTAGTGGGAGGTGTCCCTGCCTATGGCAGGGGGTTGGAACTAGATGATCCTTGAGGTCCCTTCCAACCTTACCATTCTATGATTCTGGAAAATAACTTCAAGAATGACTTCATTCTGATCTAAAACCTAAGATCACCAAGCTCTTGTCAAGCTCAACAATGCAAATTGGAAGCAGGAGAGTGGGAATTTGCTAAGGAATGCCACTGAAGAGGCAGAAGCCACAAAATCTTTGCTTGAAAGGAAAATGAATTAATAAAGTGAACTACAGCAAACCCAAATCTTTTAAATAGTTTCACATAGTCTTTGTGTCTACATCATTAAAATGTTGGGAATATTTCAGATGGATGAAGTTCAATTTAGGAACTTTAGATACTCATGGAGACTAAACCTGAGGCCAGCTGTGACTTGCAGAAGTGGGTAAGTCTTTTAGGAGCCACTCAAGTTTTAGTCTCTGCTTTCTCTTGCCTAGAAAATGGTGAAGAGAGTTGCTGGAGCCAGTTCTGAATATCCACCTCTACTTAAAATATTCTTTAATCAAGTAATTAATCAGGAGTGACAGACTCATTACCCATAAGTTTCCATCCTAACATCTGTGAAGCCAGCTGAGCATCTTCCAGCTGTGTGCTGTTACTGTAAGACATTCCTGGAGTTTTCAGACAAAGAATGAGGTCAAGGAGAGCAGGCATTGGTGTCTGCCCACATGGGAGTTCTGCTTTATCCCTGCTGATTTGCACTCTGGTTTATTCCCACAGGGTGCATTAGGACCTGCTGGGCCACGTGGATCTGCTGTAAGTAACTCCCAGAACAAGAGATGGTTTCTGATGTTGTGATGTCTAACACTATGCCAAAACCATCACCAACAGATCTTGGGAAGCTTTGCAGCTCAAAGGGATCACAGCCTGGGTGAATTAAAATATTCCTTGGAGTGTTTAAATAGATGTCTGTGACCTGTTCTGGTAATGCAGGGCTTGGTTTTAGTCTTTGAGATGTTCCAAAGGGAGGGCAAGCACATCAAATGCTATCAGAATTCTTAGACATTAGATAATGTCTACATAAAAAGGAAAAGCAGAGGAAAGGTAGAGAAACCAGAGTGGTGTCTTGGTACCTGTCTGTGTCCCACTGTCACTTCACCATAGGTGGCTTTACTTAGAGAGGTCTTGCAGGTAGCACTGATGTAAAGGGAATGCAAATTATGAGAGGCAACAAAAGGATTCATCAGGACTCCAGCTCTGCTCTGATTGCAGATTACAATAATCAGGGACAGGAGAGTGCTATGGAAACTTAACTGAAGCAGCATTTTCTGAAGCTTGCTTTTCCTCCTCCATGTTCAGTTTCTAAGTGATCTTCTCCTCTTAAATGTTGCTTGCAGGGCAAAGGACTACCAGGACCTCCAGTGAGTAACAAGGCTCTTTTCAAAACAGTTTTAAATTATTATTCTACTCTTGTTGAATACTCTTGAGTGTTACAAACCCACCCCAGACCTTGGGTTCCTCTCCTGTGCTGGGCAGAGGGATGTGGAGTCCTGCAGGCTGGCAGCCTTGTGGGGTTTTTGTGCTGGCACTGATGCAAGCTCAAGGCACAGCAGCAGCCTTGTGGTTAATGGAAGTGACCAATTCTGGGGCAGCTTTTTGGTGGGTTCCTGGGGCATGCTCCCTGGGAAGGTGGAGCAAAAAGAAAGCTGTGCATTGGTAAACTGATTGTCTGGGAGCAGGGTTGAACCCTCAGGGGGTGTTTTGGAACTGAGTACAGCCAGACTGTTTGTTTGCTGCTGGGCTTTGGCAGCTAGGTGAGGTCACCATGGGTATAAAGGATCTTCTCTTTTCAACAGGGGCCTCCAGGACCCAGTGGGCTCCCAGGTGGAAATGGATTTCGGGGTCCTCCTGTGAGTTTCTCTACCATTTGATCCTCATTTACTGATAATGCCTTAACCACTGAAGGTTGATTCCTGGTCTCTAACCTCATTCTGGCAGGGGGATACTCTTGACACTACAAGCTCTACAAATGTCCCTGGACAATCTTAATCCTTGTATCAGCCTGTGTAGGGCCACTCTAAGGGCAACCAGTGCAATGCCAAAGGTGTGCAAATGCTTGCAGCCATATCTTCAAAGCCAAAGAACCATGCCACCATTTCTGGGTGCTCACAGCTCCACTGGAGAGGTCCAGAGCTAGTGGAAGGAGGGATGAAGGTGCATTGCTGTGTTCTTCTGTCCTAATCCCTGTGCTTGCACATACATCCACTCTTTGCAGTCATAGAAGCCTATGCAGGAAGGAAGCTGCAGCTTGGTTCTATGAGATACCCTGCCTCACATTTACAAACATGCAGTGTTTGGTAGCCACCTTTCCTCTCCTTTCACTTTGCCACTGAAATGGTGAAGAAGGAGAAATTTTACTACTTTTCACTTCTTTTCAGGGACCTTTTGGTCTGCCAGGATTCCCAGGACCTCCCGGACCACCCGGACCTCCTGTAAGTTCAGACCTGCAAATAGAAGTGAGAGAATTCCCTTTCCAGCACTCCCTAAGTCCTGTCAGGCCATGAACACTGCCCCAAGGAGAGCAGTGACTTTGCATGGGCTGATCTTTGGTGTTTTGATCATCAAAGGACCTGGGGGTCTGGGGTGATGAAACAACATGAGCCTGCAGTGTGAGTGCAGCCCAGACAGCAGCTGTGTGCTGGGCTGCAGCAAGAGCAGTGTGGGCAGCAGGGCAAGGGAGGGGATTCTGCCCCTTTGCTCTGCTCTCCTCAGACTCCACCTGGAGTCCTGTGTGCAGTTCTNTTGCCAAGGAAGCCAGGCACAGCTGCTCTTCTCAGATTGCTGCCTTCATCACCTAAAGCTCAAGCTCAAGCTCTTCTCCAAACTCATCTGTGCACCTCCAGAAGATACACTCCTGTCATGTCTGCTTTGAGGACATGCTCTGGGTTCAGGGGCTGCACTTCCCAGTGTGGGGCTGAGTATCTGCCTCCTGCTGATCCAGCTGAGCTGGGGCTGTGAAATGCATTTCCTACAGACTGTATTTCCCCTGCTGCTTGTGCAGCTGTGTCTAACAGACTACATTTCTTCAACTGCAGGGGCTGCCAGGCACCCTTCATGATGGCGCTGGAGACATTCAGGTAGGTTTTCCTTTCTGTAGCATGAAGATACATTTTTGGTCTAATCTTTGATGTGACTTTTTGTTGGGTGACTGTCAGACCACTTAACAGGCACCCTTCAGACCAGCAGGCAAGGCTCTAAGCTGCCCTGTTGCAATGCAGAAGTGATGTGTGTGTGCGTGTGTGTGTGTGCAAGGTTCTCTCAAGGAGGCAGATGTGCAAATGCTGATTTTTTTTTTCCCCCTTGATCTTTGCTTTCCAGTTTGCTTTTCAAACTGCAACTTTTGCCTCCATTCTTCATTTGCAAAACAGCTTCAGCATTTTGCTACATGACAGCAGCTTTTCATGCATCTGTTTCCAGCCCTGCTTTACAAGAGGAAAGGTTGTGCATGTGGCACTGTTTCCCTCCACGGCCCCGGGTTCCTCTGGGCTTTGTTTAAACTTTTTTCCTTATGGGAAAGTCTCAAATCCTTTCTTTCAGGGGCAATGAAAGGAGTGTTAAGTCCTTGAAAGATGGAAGTGGCATTTCCAGATTTGGCAGCTGTTGTTGTGACAGCAACTTTGGGTTTCTAATTGACATGCCCCAAAAAAAGCTCCGAGTCAGTTTGGATTACCTTCTGGCAAGTCACGTGGGAAGTCCAGAGAAAATGATGCTGTTGCTGCAAGCTGAATTTCAGTTACCCTCTGGAATATACTAGAAAATTTAATTTCTGCTACAGAAGTGGTTGCCTGAGATTTTATTAAAAGGAAAAAAACAAAACAAAACAAAAAAAACCCCAAACAAATAAATGAAAGAAAAGCTGTAGAAGAAAATCTCCTTCTGCGTTCACAGCTTTTTAGACTGTGGCTTTTAAAGTGCCCTTTAGATTTCCATGCATGCTCTGATATGTTCCCAGTCAAACTGGAGCTCCCACCAGGGGCTCACCCACCCCTAGACATCTGCAGGTACCAGGTTAATTTTTTATGGGTCCACTTCTGATAAACTCTAATGCTTGCCTTTGTCCCCATTAGGTGATTTGTCTAATGGAAATCAGTAAGGGGACAATGGATGCATGGAATTAAATCTGTTCCTACTGGTTTCCAAGATACCCATCCAGCATCACTGGGGAGCTGTGGTTCTCCAGTATTAGGGACTGTGGAGCACTGTTAGCCTTCAGAATTTCTCACAGCCCATGCTCAAAGTGAAGCAGACCATTCACAGATCATTATTTTGTGGGTTACAGGGGGCCTGAAGAACTCTTTAGGACCTTCTGCCCTAGGACAGTGCTGGTCAATGCATGATGACAGTTTGTGTTCAATTTAAATACATTAAATGCATTAGATTTAGGGAATTTAGAGACAAACCACCCCCCATGACCAAAAGGCTTCATCTCTGCCTAGTAATAAACCCAAGCTTCCCTGGATGCATTGTGTGTACTTGGCAAACCAAAGAGTGTTTCTGTTCCTTGCAGTGCCCAGCCCTGTGCCCACCAGGTCCTCCAGGTCCCCCAGGAATGCCAGGGTTCAAGGTAAGACAAACCCCAGCTGCAGAGATACAGGAGTCTGTCTCCCTAAAGAAACAGCACCATGAGCCCCTGGGGTTAAACTAGTTTAGGCCTCCTGCAGGCTCCACACCTCTCCAAACCAGCCACAGGTTTGTGCTGCCAAACCAGAAAACCCCTGAAGCAGCCAAAATCTGAGACAAGAGGAGGATGAAGGGCCTGATCCTGCCCTCTGTGTGCTGTTCCCTCACTTGTAGCAGCAGCTGCTGTGCCACTGAACTCTCCAGCAAAGGGTCAGAGCTCTCCTCTCAGCTTCCTCTCTGCATCTTTCAGGCACCTGCCTGCAGTTGCTTTGTGGCTCCATCCCTGCAGACTCCATTAGATGGAAGATTTAGCTGCAGCCATTTCTTCCTGCAAATGAAATTTAACCTTTTGCAGAGGGGCAAGCACAAAGATTAAAACACAATTCAAGCTTTGCTAGGCACAGCTGAGGAGCAGGAGCATGCAGAGAGCAGCTTTTCCAGGCTGCCTTTTCAGAGGGCTGTCAGAGTCCCACCAGCTCTTAAACTCTGCTCCCAGACCCTGTAAGCACAAAGGTGCAGCTTTTTACTGTGGCAAGACATAATTTACATGGTGAAACACAATTCAGTTGTCATTTTACACCCCAAAATTACAGGCTTAGATACAATTTGTCACTTTACACCCCAAAATTACATGATTAAATACAATTTAATTGTCACTTTGCCCCCAAATTTCACACGACTGAATACAATGTTACACCCCGAATTTACATGATTAAATACAATTTAATTGTCATCTCACACCCAAATTTCACCTGATTAAATACAATTTAATTGTCATTTTATCCCCCAGTGTAGCACCAAGCAGGTTTCTCTTTATGTTGTTTGATTCTGGTCCATAAATCCTCAGTTGCAAGCCTCAGGAGGTCTCACTCAGCAGTTAAACTTCTCCTCTGTCTCTTTAGTGCTTCACATTGAGGCTGAGCAGTAGGTTACACTCCAGCAGTGAGCTGCAGTTACTCAAGCTGGCAATGGAGGGAACATCTCCTGGGAAATGCTCTCCATTCCTCATGAGCTGACCTTTTGCAGGCCTGTTTGGTCTCTGAGCTGAGTCAGAAATATCATTAGACATACACCAACGTTCAAGGTGTAACTATTCCATAAGCCATAGCTTCTGAAATGTTAAAAACCTGTGAAGGTCTCCAATTATGATGCAAATGATGCCCAGGACCTTTTGGGTGGTGAGGAGTAACATCTGCCATGGCTGAAATTAGCCTGGGTCTCTCCCACAATTATAGGAAGGGAGCCAAGAAGCAAACAATCTGAGGTTTTTATAGAAGAGATTTCAGTGGGGCATGGATTTGATGCAGGCATTAAAAATGACTTTCTAAGGGAGGTGGAAGATACAGAATGGGCTTTAGGTCTCATCTCTCTGTGTTCTGCTCCCTGACCTTTAATCAAGGTCTGGAGACCTCTAGCTTGGGCTCACCACAGGTCACTCCTAAAACCACATCTGAGCACTTCATAGAATCATAGAATGGTAAGGTTGGAAGGGACCTCAAGGATCATCTAGTTCCACCCCCCTGCCATAGGCAGGGACACCTCCCACTAGTACAGGTCACTCAAGGCCTCCTCCAGCCTGGCCTTGAACCCCTCCAGGGAGGGAGCAGCCACAACCTCCCTGGGCAACCTGTGCCAGTGTCTCACCACCCTCACTGTAAAGAACTTCCTCCTAACATCCAGTTTCAATCTCCCCTCTGCCAGTTCAAACCCATTGCCCCTTGTCCTGTCATTGCAAGCCCTTGTAAAGAGTCCATTCACATTATTGATTATTTTCCCAGTATGTCAGCTGTGCTGTGTGGGTTTAGGTCTTTGCAGCTATCTGACAGAATCTGGATGATAGGAGACTGTGCTGGCATGTGACTAACTGGAGCTTTCATTTCTAGGGACACACTGGTCACAAAGGAGAACCTGGTGAAATAGGAAAAGATGGAGAGAAGGTAAACTCAAATTTAAAAGGGGTGGGGGGAGATTTTTGCTCTTTAAAAGCACCACAAGCAAATGATGTCTTCAAGAAAAGAGGGAGAAAGGAGACAAGTGGCTGAACAACCAGAAGGGCACTGGCTTCCATTGCTCTGCATGTGTGACCATGTGCTGATACTTCCAGAGGATTCATCTTCCCAATAATCAGGATGTTAAGATCACTCTGATCTTGTTTCACATGCAGGGATGTCAGCTTAGGAAAAAAAAAAACCTGGTGTTAATCACCTGGGGAAATTCCTGACTGATCAAGTGTTCTTGCACCTAGAAGAATCTGCCTACAGAGTAGGAGCAAATTCTGAAGCACAAAGCTAGGTGGGAGGGAAGCTCAAAGAAGAAATAAAATGGGGAGGTCTTTCTGTTGGCAGACTCCTGCTGTCTTGGCTCTTGTCTGATTATTTTTTTTCCCTCTCAGGGCAGCCCTGGGCCTCCTGGGCCTCCAGGCATTCCTGGCAGCGTTGGCCTGCAGGTAACACCTACACTTCACACCAGTTCCCTTTTCACTGTGAAGCTTGATGGGGCCATCAATCATCTTGCCTTATACAAACAGCTCTTGCCTCTGCAGAACAACAGATGTGGAAGTGCATGCTGCTGACAAAAACTGTGCTGGGTTGGTTTTTGCTGAGCCTTAATTCAGGTCCTGCTTTGGGTAGCTCACCCTGGATGAGACAACCAAGTGATAGCTGCTTTGGTAGAGCCCTGGACGCCTTTTGGGTGGATCTGAGGCTGAGCTTTGGGCTGATTTGACAGCCTGGGAGGTGGGCTGGAGAGAGCAGGCACTCTGAATGCAGGTCTGCACAGTGTCACTCATCAGAGGTCATCACCAAAGGAGAAAATGTCTTCTTTGTGCAGCAGAAGGTTGAGCCTTTTGCCACTCTCCTGTTTTTTAATGCTTTCTGTGTTGCTGAGTTGCTACATCAGGCTGCTCTGCCATTTGGTGTTTAACTGTGAGTAGGTTTTAACTGATTTGTTTCTTCAATTAGGGCTTTTAACTGATTTGTTTCTTCAATTAGGGCCCAAGAGGACTAAGAGGCCTCCCTGGCCCAATGGGTCCAGCTGGCGACAGAGTAAGAAAAACATTCTTCTGATTTTTGTTGCCCCTCCACCACCAGTTTGTCCTGTGCAAGGTGCAGGTGGGTTTGTCCTTACTGAAGACCACTGGGGAGCTTGTAAAGATAAAATAGTGCAGGCTCTTTCCTGCACTCCCCCAGCAGAGCAACCTTCCAGAGGCAGGAGGAATCCACATACCCGAGGGACTGGCAGGATCCACCTCAGCCTGATTTAAGCTTTCAGACCAGAAGGACAAAGTTGCTGTCCCTGCAGGAGTGACAGTGCTAAAAGAATCTTGCAAAACAGAGAAATGTTTCATGAACCTTTCAATTTCTGCTCTTCACACACACAAAAAAAAGAAAAAAAGCCAAAGAATGTCTGGTGGACAAAGATTTTCAGAACATGAAAGCTCTCCTCTAGCTCAACATGGCTTTGGACTTTGCCAGGGTCCCTTAGTGACAGGACTGGGGGGAATGGAGCAAAGCTGGAGGTGGGGGGATTCAGACTGGATGTGAGGAGGAAGTTGTTCAGCATGAGAGTGGTGAGAACATGGAATGGGTTGCCCAGGGAGGTGGTGGAAGCCTCATCCCTGGAGGTGTTTAAGGCCAGGCGGGATGAGGCTGTGGCCAGCCTGATGTAGTGTGAGGTGTCCCTGCCCATGGCAGGGAGGTTGGAACTGGATGATCCTTGTGGTCCTTTCCACCCCTGACTGATTCTATGGTTCTATGACCATCACCCTAGAGGCTGAATGGTTTTGAATTTGATGAAGTCATGCACTTAGTTAGGAACAGCTGAGGTAGCAAAGCCATGGATGATGCCAGAGCCCCAGAGTGAAAACCTGCACGTTCAGAGAGGGATCTTTAGCTAGACCTTACCTCAAACCAGCAAGAAACATGGGTTGTCCTGCAGGGCTTTTGGGGTTTCTTAGGTTGTGGTGTGAGGTGGGGATACTGTTCCTCCAGACTGCCAAGCACAGCATTACAATGAGACATTCTTCTTTGCAGGGTGACATTGGTTTCAGAGGGCCACCTGGAATCCCAGGACCTCCAGGGAAAGCTGTACGTACCTGCTGCTCATCAGCTCTGTGGCCCTGGCTTCCACAACCAAAGCCTGAAGTTTATTCCTCCTGCACCAAACTCTTTGTTGCCAGTTACCAGGAGGGCTGTGCTGACCATCTCCATCAGATTATTTCCTTTTTTTCCCCTCCAGTCAGAGCAATGTTATTTCACCTGACCCACATTCCATGTCTTTCCCTCAGTCATGCCCCATGCCTGAGTAAGTTCACCACATTTCTGTTGCTGTCTCCTCTCTGCTGCTCTTCCCTGAGCCATCAGCACCTGAGAGGGGCATCTGTGACACTCTTGGGAAAGACTTTTTGAGGAGGAATCAGTAAGCACCATCCTGAACTTACATCCTTTGAGCCTGCCCTATTCCCAAGAGCCCACAGAGCTCACAGGGACTTTTTGCTACCAGCAGAATTAGTTGTGTGTTAAAGAGGCAATCCTCATCCTTTTGCAGAGCCCTGGGGTGAAGTGTAGGAGGACACTGAACCTGTGGGCAGACCTCATACCTTCCTTACCCAAATATGAGACCAAAGCTGTGTCTGCAGCATTATGACCTCTCTAAGGGCATTTTCCACTGCTCTGCAGCATTATGACCTCTCTAAGGACATTTTCCACTGCTCTGCAGCATTATGACCTCTCTAAGGGCATTTTCCACTGCTCTGCAGCATTATGGCCTCTCTAAGGACATTTTCCACTGGCCTGTCATCATTGCCTCCTTAGCATGGATCCTGTGGCACCTGATTTATAGCAGGCTCTTTCACCTGCCTGCACAATCTGCACTGACCCTCTGGAGACCCCTCCCTCATCTTTTGCAATTATAGAAGAAATTAATCCAAGCTAAAATAGCAGGAGGTGCTTGCTTGTCCAGCAGACATTTCAGTACTCCAATCATCATCCAGACAGTAAACATTAAATTTGTTTTTTTGGCCCCCACTCTGTTTCTGGTTGAAAACAGCCAGAAACCCTTCAGCATTTACACCCTGGAAACACTACTCTGTGATAAAGATAATTAATGGCTGTTTCTCCTCTGTCATAGGGAATCCAAGGAAATAAAGGACCTCAAGGATTCAGGGGGCCCAAAGGTGATACAGTAAGTGCAGTAAAGCATCATTCTGCTCAGATTTTGGACATGGCATTGAAAGGAGGCTCTTTCACAGGTTTATTGTGGCTTGTCCTCCCTTGGTTCCTTGGAAAAGGAGGTGAAAGAGATGAAAGCATTCCTCCTGAAAATGAGATATTTGCATTTTATTAAAGGTGCCTAAATAATAAGGTGCTCAGTAATAAGGTGCCTAAGTGCTTCTTGCAACCCAGAGTGCAGGGATCAAATCTTCACAGGCTCACAGGATGTTAGGGGTTGGAAGGGACCCAAAGAGATCATTGAGTCCAACTCCCCTGCCAGAGCAGGACCAGACAATCTAGCTCGGGGCACACAGGAACACATCCAGACAGACCTTGGAAGTCTCCAGAGAAGGAGACTCCACAACCCCTCTGGGGAGCCTGTGCCAGTGCTCTGGGACCCTTACAGCAATGAAGTTCCCCCTTGTGCTGAGGTGGAACCTCCTGTGCTGCTTACACCTCCATCCCTTGTAATTATCAATAATATTCCCAGCACTGAGCCATTTTTTTGTGGTGTGTCCTGAAAGAACCTACATAAACAGGAGAGCAGCCAGCACAAGGAGAACAGAACATCCCTCTGCTGTTGGAGTACTCTCTTTGTTGACTGATTGTTCTTAACGATTGTTTCCCGGGTAACACAGGTTTTATTGCTGATTCCTAGGGCAGACCTGGACCAAAAGGAAACCCAGGGGCTCGTGGACTCATAGGAGAACCTGTAAGTCAATGACCTAGGATGCAGATGATGAGATAAACCACCACAACCTTGCATCTTACACTCTTTGCTATCAGGCTTCTGCTCTTTGGGTCTTTAACCTTCAGCGCTATCCTAGAATCATAGAATGGTAAGGTTGGAAGGGACCTCAAGGATCATCCAGTTCCAANCCCTTGCCCTGCTGCCCACACTGCTCTTGCTGCAGCCCAGGACTCAGCTGGATGAAACTTTTAGGTGTACTGCTGTTAAGGAAAATTCCCCAGTACGATTGGAGATGGACCCATTGCCAAAAGTGGGGTTTTTTTTTTTGCTGTGAATGTATTTTGCTAACCACACAAGTCCCCTCATACCCTTAACTGTGTTGTGCATGGTTGCAGGGCATGCCTGGCAAAGATGGACAGGATGGAGCTCCAGGACTCGATGGTGAGAAGGTTTGTAGAGTCCTATTTAACCACTGCAGGAAACATTTCACTTACTCTCCCCTGTGTGTTGCAAAGCTACTGATGCTTGTCAAGAAAGAGCATGGCTGGAAAGCTTTGACTTCTGAAAAGTTTTCTAGCAGTGTAAGAAGTGAAGAAGAGTGAAGCTGCTGCTGTTAATTAATCCCAAGGAAATTCCTTCAAGAAGGAAGATGCATGAATGGTTTCAACTCAGCTGTGTGCCTCTGCTTGGTGGTTCCTGTTGGCTGACTCCAGGCCTTCAGAGATGCCTCTTCAGAGCTGCTGACAAACACATCTGCTTGTTTTAGATGCCTGTAGACAATGTGTTGTCAGGTGCTAGTCAGGAATGTGGGCTGTGTGCTGAGCTGCAAGGGGAGCTCAGGGCATCCTGTGTCCACAGGGTACCCTCTCCTGTAGACACAGCAGGCTCTTGGTCCTGCACTTAGCACAGTCACAAACACATCCAGGTTGGCAAAGCCCCTCAGGAGCACCAAGGCCAAACTAGAACTCTACTCTACAAGATTCACCTTGCACCACATCCAAACCACCCTGAAACACAGCCAGGGTGGGTGACTCCAGCCCCTCCCTGGGCAGCTCATTCCAGTCCCTGACCACTCTCTCCATGAAAAGCTTTTTCCTAATGTCCAATCTAAACCTTCCCAGCCTCAGCTTGAGGCCATTCCCCCTTGTTCTGTCTGCAATTCCCTGTGGGATGGGGAGGGGGATTACAAATGCCATTTGGGAATGTGTGCCTTGCCTGTGTCAGAATATTTTGCAGTGCTGGAGGGTCCCTCCTAACCTCTCAATATCCACAGGGAGATGCAGCTCGCGTGGGTGCTCCTGGAGAGAAAGGACCAAACGGACTGCCTGTGAGTATGGCAGCAGGACCTCTGGGGGTGGCACAGCAGCTTGGCCTGCATAGAGAGTGCCTTCCTGGGGAGAGGAGAGGTTCATTTTGTGCACTGCCTCACAAGGAGCCCCGTGTAAGCCAAAAGGAAATGCACTTCTCCCACCATACAGAGCAGCAGCATAGGAGGCAGGAAAGCACACACCTGGAGTAGCAGCAAACACCACTGCAGTCACACCCTGGCCTTTGGCCACTCTGGCTCTGTTTAAATTCAAGCTTGAGAGAGGTTTTTCTCTTTCACATCCCAGTGGCTTGCATTCCTTATGCAGGGAGGTAAGAGCTGAGCTACAAATGACTCTAACTCAACAGCTCTGAGCCCTCTCCTTAGCTTATCAGTGCTCACTGGCAAAACACTTCATCTCTCCAGTCTTCCAAATATTTAAACAGAGGTAAAGTTTTCCTTCCTTCCTGTCTTACAGAATATTTGGAAGACCCTTGGAGAAAGGTTTGTGCTGTGCAAAATGTTGCTGCTGCTGTTCTATTTGTATATCCCTCCTCTTTGCTCCCATTCCCAAGGATTAGTGTATGTAGAGCTGCCAGGGCAAGGGAACAGGAGGGAATTGAAGCCATCATTTTCATGGTGAAAGCTGCAGAAATGTAAATCCTCCAAGCATTGCTCCCTGTGTATCAAATCAGGCCAGAATAACAAATTTAATAACTCCACTTCTTCTGATATTGCTTTAATATTAAATTTTTCTTTTCTTTTTTTTTTTTTTTTTTTTTTTTTTTTTTTTTTTGTTTGTTTTGTTTTGTGTTTTTTCCCCCCCAGGGACTGCCTGGAAGAGCAGGTAGTAAAGGCTCAAAGGGTGAAGCAGTAAGTAACTCTCTTTAATGATGTGTTCTGGTGTGGAAGCCCCTCAGCTTGTCACAGCAAGGCTTTTCAGCTTTGAGGGATTGATGCCCACAAGTGTACTCTGGCAGGAGTTACCCCAGAGGGATGGTGCCAGGGCCAGGTTCAAGACTGATGGCCCAGCTGCTGCTGAGACAGCTCTTGTAGCCAGTTCAGTGAGGACAGAGCAGATATGCAGGAGAGTCATCAGGGGTTTTAGTAAAGCTCTGAGGGAAGCATTCACCCTTTTGTCAGTGTTCCAAGAGCAGGGAATCAAAAGGGTGAGCATCCCCACAGAGGAGCAGGAGAAAAGGTTCCACAGACCTTTACATTGTGAGATAACAGAAAATCTCAGACCAAAGCAACCCAGCACAAAGCTGTTCTGGGAAGTGTCTTTTTTTCTCCCCTGTTTCTCCCCTTCTGCATTTCCCCCTCTGCACCTGCATCATTATTTTTGCTGATCCTCATGTGTGGGAGCACACTGCAGGAAGGAGTTTCTCTTTCTATAAAGGTGATCCAGAAATTAATGAGATGGGATGTCCTGAGCATGCCTCCTCCCAAAGAGCACTGGGTGATTCTGTGCTCTCTTCAGCCTGGGCACTGCCCTGGGGCTGGCAGCCTTCCCTAGGCACTGCTCTCAGATCAGGATGTGCAGCTCACCTCATGGTCTTAAAACTCTGAAGTTTAAAGATCTTTTTATTTCCTCATCCAGGTTTTAACTCCCTCCTCTGCTGTAGGTAGGATAGAAGTGACTCTCTGAAGTTATGCACTGAGTGTTTGCTTTCTGCTCTGCAGGGCAGTCCTGGAGAAACAGGAGAAGCAGGTCCTTCTGGAGAGCCAGGCATACCTGTATGTATCCTGCACACAGCAGGAGCTCTGCTGAGTGTGTGTTAAACCAAACCACAAGGCTGGAGCTCACTTGCTGCCTCCCTGCACAAATAGAGCTGTCAGCAGTGCAGTGGGTGCTGTGCTCCCTGCAGGGCACACGAGCCCATGGTGCTGAGCACTCCAGGCAGGCTCATGCTTCCCTGGAGATACCTGGAGAGCACAATGGGAGCTTGGAGGGGTGGGCACCTCCATGCACAAGTCAAAATCCACCGAGGCAGGTGGTGTGACCTAATGGATGGGCCAATGGGGCTGGGAGCTTGGGATCCAGGGCTACATCCTGGCTCTGCAGTGGCTTGGGAGGGTTGGATTTGTGGCTGTTCAATGACATGACTGACTTTGGTGTTCTTACCAGGGTGATGTTGGTGTTCCTGGTGAGAGAGGACTGCCAGGACCCAGAGGAGCAACTGTGAGTACAATGCTGCTTGTAAATCATAGAATCAAAGATCACATTGGGTGATTCTGTGCTCCACAACCTCCCTGGGCAACCTGTGCCAGTGTCTCTCCACCCTCACTGTAAAGAACTTCCTCCTAACATCCAGTCTAAATCTCCCCTCTGCCAGTTTAAACTCATTGCCCCCTGTCCTGTCATTAGTCCTGTCAAGTAGTGCTGCTGCTGAGGCTGGACCTGACCTTCCAGTAGTTTTGTTAGGCTTTTTTTTTTGTTGTTGTTGTTTTTTTCCTTTTCCTTTTATTTTTTTCCCTTCTTAATCTCATTTTGAAACCCAGAAGCCCACAGCAACTCTGACATGATTTCTGGTATGTGCCACTTGAAAGAAATTGAACTGTATGATGATTTATTGTTTGGTGAGCAGCTGCTCTTTAAACTTCCAAGGAAAGGGAAATCAGCCTTAGAAAACAAACTAAATTAATAAGGTTTGCTTTTATGGCTGCAATTTTTTCATCAAAACAGTTGGCTCCACAAGAGGCATCCTGTTGTTAGAGCCCAAAATCAAATGCAGCCAATCTAATCATGTGGGTGCAGGCTTCTGACATGGGTGCAACAGCAGCTGAAGCCTTGTTTGTTTCTGATCTGGGTTTCTAAGCTCTGATTTCCTCATGTAAATGAAATATAGTTAAGCCTGGGCTGGTCTGAGAGAGGTGCAGGATTTGTCTTAGGGTTAAGGCTCTTTTATAGAATCATAGAATGGTAAGGTTGGAAGGGACCTCAAGGATCATCCAATTCCAACCCCCTGCCATAGGCAGGGACACCTCCCACTAGCACAGGTCACTCATCCAACCTGGCCTTGAACACCTCCAGGGAGGTTGTGGAGCACAGAAGCACAGAATGTGATCTTTGATCACATTCTGTGCTTCTGTGCTCCACAACCTCCCTGGGCAACCTGTGCCAGTGTCTCACCAACCTCACTGCAAACAACTTCCTCCTAACATCCAGTTGCAATCTCCCCTCTGCCAGTTCAAACCCATTGCCCCTTGTCCTGTCATTCCAAGACCTTGTCAATAGTCCCTCCCCAGCCTTCCTGTAGCCCCCTTCAGATCCTGGAAGGCCACTCCAAGGTCTCCTCGGAGCCTTCTCTTCTGCGGGCTGCAGAGCCCCAACTCTCTCAGCCTGTCCTCANGGCCAGAGCCTCATCCAGCCTGGCCTTAAACACCTCCAGGGATGAATTCTTTTTTTTTTTTGCTGAGTAGAGGCAGGTTTGGACACAGTGAAGACCTGAGCACAGATCTTCTCCAGGCAAAACAGCCCCAGGTCCTTCAGCCTTTCCCCCCTCATAAAAGAGATGCTCCAGTCTCCTAAACATCCTCATGGCCTTCCACTGGACTCTCTCCTTTAGTTCCCTGTCCCTCTTGAACTGGGGAGCCCAGAACTGGACATAATGTTCCAGGTGTGGCCTCAGCAGGTCAGAGTAGAGAGGGAGGAGAACCTCCCTCGACCTGCTGAACACACTCTTGTTAATCCACCCCAGAAGTAATGCAGCCTGATCTGATCTATTACCATCTCTGTTATTCAGCAGGGACACAACCAAGTAGCCCTGCAGCTCTTGTCAGGCACTGGAGTGAGCTGCTCAGGGAGGTGGTTGAGTCTGCAGAAAAGGAGGCTCCACAGCCCCCCTGGGCAGCCTGCTCCAGGGCTCTGTCACCTTCACTAAAAAGAAGTTTCTCCTGATGTTGAGGTGAAACCTTCTGTGTCCCAGTTTGTATCCATTGCTCTTTGTCTTGCTGCTGCAGACCACCCCTCAGATATTTATAGACATTGATCAGATCTCCTCTCAGTCTTCTCCAGATCCTCTGCCTGGGGCAGCCAGTTGGAAGTTTTTGTCCCTTAACACCCAGCTGTGAAAGGAGACAAAGCTCAAAGTGCCTTGGGACAGAAGCTTGCCTGAGGCATCTGTTTTCAAGAAGGCACTTTACAAAATGGGGTTTAGATGCCTAAATTGGGCTTTTTTTCACCCACACTTTATCATATTTGTGATTTTTCTCAGTAGAAAGCAATCAAGGCTCTTCCTAACATTGATGTTCTGGGTGGTGAGTGAGGCTTCTCACAGAGGGCTGCTTTCCTTTCCAAGTGTCTGCAGCACACATCTGACAGCAGTTCCTTGCAGGACTGGATCAATTAAAAGCCTACTCCCCCATCCCTGGAAACACTGCAAGTCAGGTTGGTTGGTGCTTTGAGCAACCAGCTCTAGCTGCAGGTGTCCCTACTGACTGCAGAGGGGCTGGACTGGGTGAGCTTTAAAGGTCACTTCCAACCCAGCCCCTTCCATGACAATACTGGGACAGCAGATCCACTTCCATGGGTCATTGTCTGTGCTCTGTCTTGCCACCACGTCTTTGCTGCTCATGAGTACAGTCTGTTCTTAAGTACTCATCTGTACAGATAGGCATGGATGATGAGGCACTGGCACAGGTTGCCCAGGGAGGGTGTGGCTGCTCCCTCCCTGGAGGGGTTCAAGGCCAGGTTGGACGAGGCCTTGAGTGACCTATTCCAGTGGGAGGTGTCCCTGCCTATGGCAGGGGGTTGGAACTGGATGATCCTTGAGGGCCCTTCCAACCTTACCACTCTATGATTCTATGGTGATGAAATAACAATAATGACAATGATAATAATGAGAATGATGACAATAAAACACCAAGCACCACTTTGCAGTGGCTCCTTAGGTTCCTCAGCAATGCCACTGGGTAAAGTATGCTGCAGTGCAGACCTGCTCACTCTCCCTGTCAGCACTCAGACAATTCACTGGCACAAATGACTTCCCCAGCCCTGACTTTTCTCCTCACCCAAGCTTCTCTTTCTTTTTTTTTTTTGTTTTTTCTTTTTTTCAGGGACCACTTGGTCTTCAAGGCCCCATTTTAGCTCCTGGTGTCAGAGGTTTCCAGGTTGGTTTGCTGAGGGAGGGTAATTTAATGTGTTTGATACCTGCAAAGCTCTGCATGATGGCAAGAAGCAATAGGAGGAAACATCTTTCCTTTGGTCAGAACCAGCTGGACACCTTCCTTAACACAGGACATTCAGAAAGAGCTCCAGGCCAGAGAGGCTGCCTGCTGGCACCATTTCTAGTTACATTTGCTTCCAAAGGAAGGGTTTGAGTTTGACCTACATAAAGACACCTCAGTTTCTCTTCAGTGCAAGCCTCCATGTGTCTTCAGTGAGCTCCTGCTGCTTTCTGCTGCACTGGAAGCTCCCATTTCTTCCCTTTCCAAGGGAGGGTTGCCAGCCACTCTCCATTGCTCACTGAAACTGGCCAAAGAGCAGTGGGGGGTGCTGCCTCCTGGGAGCATCACTTGGTCAGCAGTCACAGGTGGGATTTCATTAGTGGAAGGCTCAGACTATCCCAAGGCTGGAGCACTTTGGCAGGGTGGCTGACCCCAGTTGTGACACCAGGTAGAAGTTGAAGTGAGCTGTGCCAACCAACACAGGTGGTACCAGCAGTCAGCAAGGGCCCCTCTGTCCTGGGGGAGAAAGGAGAGAGGGGATCTGAGACAAAGGAACTTTCTGAACACCTTCTGGAGGCTCAGGAGCTTTTGGGGATGTCAAAACATGCAGAGTTTTGTGGCTGTAGCTTGTTTTTTGTTCTCCTACCAGGGTCCCAAAGGTGCCAGTGGTGAGCCTGGCCTTCCTGGGCCAACTGGAGTTCGTGGAGAGCTGGGTGACAGGGTAAGGAGAAGACATCTCTACCTAGGCCCTCTTTGGGAGACAGGAGATGAGAGCACAATGGGGGCCCCAAACCTGGGGTGGCTGCTGTCCCCCCAGCAAGCACAAGCAGGTCTGGTAGAAGGTGGGTACACTGAGTGTCCCAGGCCATGCTCTAAGCCTGCTGCATGCCCAAGATGGAGCCCACAGCAGGCAGCAGGATTGGTGCATCTTGACTCTTCTGTCCTTGTTTCAGTTCAGGACCTCTCACTGTTTTCAGACAGGATGGGTTGTGTAAAAGGCACTTTGAGCTCCTGTCTCAGCCACAATAGATGATTGGTTGTTTTTTTTTTCCCTGCTCTGTACACTGATCTCACCAAAGCCTTGTCCTGAGGAGCAGAGGAGAGCTGCTTCGTGCCTTGCTGTTACTCAGATGCTTGAGCAGGTCTCCTGGATCTTGTCTGCACTGCAGTTTGCTCAGTGATTTCTCTCTCTGCCCAGCAGCACACCTGGGCCCCACACCTCAGAAGAAATGCCACTTTTTAGTGAAATGAATTCATGCTCATTTCAAAGGAGCCAGCAGGGCAAAGTGAAGGAGGTTTGTTCAGGGCCTGCAGGAGAACAGTAGCTGTGTGTTCACCAGCCCCCTCCTCTCCAGCTCCAAGGTGAAGTCTCTGTGTAAGCAATCACAGCAGCCCCACAGGGGTTTTACAATGGCCCTTCTGTGCTGGCTCCAGGCAGGGTTAAAAATGCCTCTTGGAGGGACTGTGAGCCTGGAAGGGTGAAACAGGAGGCTTATTGTGGAGCTGTGGGCTCCTGACTGCATCCAGGGCTTCATCCTGGTGAGAAAAGGACATCAGGGGGGAAAGAGGCCCCTGCACAGAGCAGCCTGGTATCCAGAGAGCTGCTCTCAGCAGAGGGAGGAAAATATTCCTTCCTCTTAAAGAAAAAAATAAAACAAAACACAACCAACCACAAAGGTCTGGCTTGTATTTCTAGCTCTGAAGTTCAGTGTAGTTACTCTAAGATGTAATTGTTGATTGTTTCTTAGCAGCCCAGCTCATTAACAGCTTTCCCCACTAAAGCATGCTGTGGAGGTCTAGATAATGCTGGAGACTTCTCACCTCTACCTATGGAACTGCTATCAGAGTAACTTTCATCTGCCCAGCCAGTCCCACCAGTGTCAGTGAGAGCCACATGTGCCCACAGCCTGCATGGGCAGCAGACAAAGCTATGCCAGCAACCACCAGGGAGGATTTCCACACTTACTACTGCCCACAAGATTTGGGCTGGGAAGACTCTAAAACCTCAGACTGTGTCCTTGTAGTTTAAAACCCCTGACTTTGCTGCTGGGGGATGGGCATCTGCTGGGGGATGGACACCTGCTGGGTTTGCTTTGCTGCCAGCCCAGCCTGCTCATCCTGATCTGTATAAAGAGAACTGCAAACACAGATCATGGACAGAGTGATCAGTGCACCCTCAGCAAGTGTGCAGATGGCACCAAGCTGTGTGGCACAGTCACTTGCTAGAGGGCAGGGATCCATCCAGAGGGACCTGCACAGGCTGCAGAGCTGTGCCCAGGCCAACCTCATGACATTCAACAAGGCCAAGTGTAAGGTCCTGCACCTGGGTAGGCACAATGCCAAGCACAGCTCCAGGCTGGGTGGGGAATGGCTGAGAGCAGCCNCCTTGAGTGACCTGTGCTAGTGGGAGGTGTCCCTGCCTGTGGCAGGGGGTTGGAACTGGATGATCCTTGAGGTCCCTTCCAACCTTACCATTCTATGATCTGCAGCTCCATGAAAGGAGGCTGGAGCAGGCTGCCCAGAGAGGTTGTGGAGTCTCCTTTGCTGGAGACGTTTCAAACCCACCTGGATGTGCTCCTGTGTGAGCTCCTCTTGGTGCTCCTGCTCTGGCAGGGCTGTTGGACTGGATGAGCTTTCGAGGTCCCTTCCAACCCCTAATGTTCTGTGATTTTTTTCAAGTTGCCTGAACTATTCACAGGGTGATAATCAGCTCAGCATCTAAATGGGTTTGATTCCCTTGGCTGTGGTATTCTGTGGAGCTCAAAGTCAGGAGCACCCAACCCAAAATCCCCAGGGCAATTGTTAAGTCTAATCAAGCCTTCAGAAACCATCCTGACTTTTTGCCCTCACAGTACAACAATGGTCATGCCCATCTTATACCATGAGTAAATTCAACCTTTTTCTCACCTCTTCAGATGTGAAGGGCAGAGATCAATCCACCAGACTGGACCTTGGCCTTCAATTTGTGTATTTGTAAAATTGCTGCTTTGGTCCTGAGAGTGAGATGACAACAATGAAATGCACAGGAGCAGAAGCAAAGCAGAGTTCTTGCCCCCTAGGGTGGATATGAAAGATGATTTTTGTGACACAGGTTTCAAAGATAAGGATTGAAAGCACAGGATTCATTTTAGTTTATTTAGGGCATTGAGGAGGATGGAATGAGGAAGGCCAGTGGGGATAACCAGTGCCAGGCAGCTGGGAGCAGCATCAAAAAAGTCTCTCTGGGCTGGTTGGATGAGGACTTGGTGGGCAGAACACCACCAGGCCTGAAGCTGCTCTGCACTGTCACTGGTGTGGCAAGAGGCCTGAGAACCTGCCCTGCCACACAAACCAGTGCTGCAGAGAGTGCCTCAAAGCTTCTAAGAGTGCCTCAAGGATGCTTCTGAGTAGCACAAATTTGATTTGGACCTTCCTACTTGGCAGCTGGGAGACTGACTTCCAAGCCCTTGCTGTGTCTGATTGCACCAGGAATTCACAGGGCAAGAACAGCTGGAGCTCATCTGCATTCTCTCTTTTACTTATCCTCAGGGTCCTGCTGGTGTTCCTGGGCCCAAAGGAAATCAGGTAGGTGATAACCTCCATGCTGGAGTTAGCAGAAGTATTCAGACCCTATCTCAGGCAGAGCCAGTGACAGCACCAGGTGCTTGTCCTCCCTCCAGATGAACACACTCTGGGGCAGGCACCAACAAAACCTTCTTTGGTCCCACTGTTTCCTGTGCTGGTGAAGGAGATGTGGTCTGATGTAGTGGAGAGCCAGGGAATGCTGTGGTAAAGCAGGAGCCTGCTGCTGTGGGTTGTAACCAGGAGGTGCAGTGTTCATTCTGGTGTTTCACTTTCAGGGCATTGCTGGAGCAGATGGCCTCCCAGGTGACAAAGGAGAACTGGTAGGTGGCCTTAAATTGAAAGAATTGACTCCTCCCCAGATGGGTTTAGAGAAGCAAGTATCAAGAACTTCGATGGTCTGTCAGAATTAACCATCCAGGAGCTGCAACCCTGCTGGCTGTGAAAAGGAGAAGGCAACCCAAGCCTTTGCAGCACCTCCTTCATGGTGTGCCTCAGCTCTCCTCTTCAGGAAGCATCAGCCAGCCAGTGTGGCCTGGGCAGGACTGTGCTGTGTCAGCACTCATGTGGCACTTTGCTCCTCAGAGTAGTCACCATTGCTCTCTGGATCCATCTCAAGGAGCAATCAGGTTGCCTGGAGCTGTGTTCAGTGTTGGTACCTGGGGCAAGTCCTGATGTTAGAGTCCTCTGCCTGTTGTGCCAGAGCTGAACCTGGTCTCCAGCAGCCTGGTATCATTCCTGGCCCCTGTGCTAGAGCTGCCCACTAGGTGCCATGTACATCTCATGGTGGCTTCCTGGAGCTTGGGAGCTCTGACTTTAGATGCACATTTTCTGAATGGATCATTCTTTCTTATTTCCCTTTTCTTTTTAACAGGGTCCCTTTGGTCCCCCTGGCCAAAAAGGAGAGGTATGTGTCAGACACTGTGGACTCCTGCCCTGAAAGGTTTGGCAGTGAACATGCTTGACTCATCTTCTGATGATGTGTCTCCAGGAACTGTGTTCTGGTGGTGTTTCCTAGACACTTGTTTTCCTCATGCTATAAAATCTAGGACAGTGACCTTTTTTTTTAGAATCACAGAATCATAGAATGGTAAGGTTGGAAGGGACCTCAAGGATCATCTCGTTCCAACCCCCCGCCATAGGCAGGGATACCTCCCACTAGTACAAGTTACTCAAGGCCTTGTCCAACCTGGCCTTGAACACCTCCAGGGAGGGAGCAGCCACAACCTCCCTGGGCAACCTGTGCCAGTGTTTCACCACCCTCACTGTAAAGAATTTCCCCCTGACATCCAGTTTTGTGGCACTCAAACCTGTTTGATCATGTTGCTGTAGTGAGGACTCCTTTTAGCATGTCCTGTAATGTAAACCCACCCATAAGGGAATGTAGGTGGCCAGCCAGATCACTTAGGGGAGCCTGAAGAAAGATTTCACCCCTATAAGTAAAGAATGGACTGTGTCTTCTGTTCTAAGTGTTGTTTTTCTTCTTCATTACAGCCAGGAAAAAGAGGAGAACTTGGCCCCAAAGGTGCCCAAGGACCTAATGGGACAACTGGAGTACCAGGGATCCCAGGACATCCAGGGCCCATGGGCCATCAAGGGGAGCAAGGTGTTCCTGGCATCACGGGGAAACCTGGACCTCCTGTGAGTATCACCTGCTCTTGGGGCACAGGCAAGGCTCTCTGAAGGTGGAATGGATTGTGGGGTTTGGATGCATGGGCAGAAAATCAGGTCCTGCATTTGAGCAGGCAAGAGCAGAGAGCTGCATGCAAGGTAACAGCTGCTGTTTGAAATTCAGACCTCTGTCCTGCTCCAGAGCTCACCCAGGTTAAGTGTCTGGTCTGACATGACAACCCCTGCCATTTGTGTGACAGACCTGCTGAGTCTTCCAGTACCTGAAGGGAGGCTGCAAGANTGGGTAGAACTGGACGATCTCTAAGGTTCCTTTCACCCAAACCAGTTTGTGATTCTGTGAATTGAAGAGGTCATCTTTGGAAGAGGGGAGATGAAAAGCCCTCTCCTCCTCATGTGGGATCCTGTGCTGCTTCCTGAGCAGCTGGGGATGCATTTTGTGCCTGAAGCTTGTGAGGCATGACTGCTGATAACATGGCTTGTGTAAGGACAGATTCTTCTGTTAATTGCAGGGCAAAGAGGCCAGTGAACAACATATAAGAGAGCTCTGTGGGGAACTGATCAATGGTGAGTGTCACTGAGAGAAAACCAATTACCATAGTGAGCTGGAGGGGAGGAGATCTTGAGCATACCAAATCACATCCTGAGCTGCATCAAAAGCAGCATGGCCAGCAGCCTGAGAAAGGTGATTCTGCCACTCTGCTCTGGTGAGGCCTCACCTGGAGTACTGCGTTCAGCTCTGGGGCCCCCAGCACAAGAGAGAGACATGGCCCTGATGGAGCAGATCCAGAGGAGGGCTGCAGAGATGATCAGAGGGCTGTAGCTCCTCTGCTATAAAGACAGGCTGAAAGAATTGGGGCTGTTCAGCCTGGAGAAGAAAGGGCTCCAGGGAGACCTTAGAGCTGCATTTCAGTATCTGTAAGGACCTACAGGAAGGCTGGGGAGGGACTGTTCAGAAGGGCCTGTGGGGATAGGATGAGGAGCAATGGTTTGAAACTGCAGCAGGGCTGATTTAGGCTGGACATCAGGGGGATGTTCTTTACAATGGGAGTGGTGAAATACTGCAACAGGTTGCCCAGGGATGTGGTTGAAGCCCTGTCCCTGGAGACGTTCAAGATTGGACTGAATGTGGCCTTGGGCAGCCTGATCCAGTTGGAGGTGTCTCTGCTGACTGCTGAGAGGTTGGACAAGATCACCTTGGAGGGTCCCTTCCAACCCAATGCAGTCTGTGAATCTGTAAAACATGAGATGGCTCCTGAGACCTGAGGTTTTTGTGTCTTACTCAGAAAATAAATTAATTGGCCTCTAATGCAGGGAAATTATTCAGGAGGTGACCTCTTTGTCTGGGAGATTTTCCTTGTTTCTCTAAACCTGATGTTTATAACTGATTTTCCATGGCAACCAAGCCTGCTGAAAGCAGCTTTGACACAGGCACCCTGCAAGTGTCTGCCCTAATCTGTGTCACTCTGACCTTCAGCTCCCAAGGAGAGCTCTTCTTTCTCTGAGGTTACTCTTCTGCACTTAGGGGTTATGTTCCCTACTTGGGATGAAGTTAAACTCTGAAAGCATGAATCAGAAAACTCACTTTAAGGATTTAGCATTTTCTAGAATACTTGACATCTCTTGAAGTGGTTTAGGAAACAGGCAGTGGTGTAAAAAACAAAAATCTCCCTCTGTGGAGGTGTGAAAAAGACCAACAAGCCACAGCTGAGCTGGGAGGACAGGCTTAAGGTTTCCTTCTGCCAGAAGTGTGTAGGAGTGGCAGGGAGCAAGGTTTGAAGGGGGCCTGCAAGCAGGCTGCAGAGGGACTGTTTGCAAAGGCCTGCAGTTCCAGGGTGAGGGCAATGGTTTGAAATTAGAGCAGATTGAGAATGGATGTGAGGAACAAGTTCTGCACCATGAGGGTGGTGGAACACTGCAACAGGTTGCCCAGGGAGGTAGTTGAGCACCATGCCTGGGGCTATTCAAGGTGAGGCTCAACAAGGCTCCAAGCAAGCTGCTGTAGTGGAGGATGTCCCTGCTGACTGCAGGGAGGTTGTGCTGGGTGACCTTTGGGGGGGGTCCCTTCCACCCCAAGCCATTGTGTGGGTGCATGCTGTGTGGTTTTCAGTCACTCACTCCCACCCTTGGTGGCAAACAGCCATGCAGAGTGGCAGTGTTGGACACAGGTTTTGATTGTCCTTTCCAGAGCAAATTGCACAGCTGGCTGCTAACCTGAGGAAGCCTCTGGCTCCTGGCATGACAGGTCGGCCTGGCCCAGCTGGGCCCCCAGGGCCTCCTGGAGCTACAGGAAGCGTTGGGCATCCTGGTCCTCGGGGTCCCCCTGGGTACAGAGGGCCAACAGGAGAACTGGGTGATCCTGGTCCCAGAGGTGAGTAAGGTTTGGCCAGCTTATGAGGGGAGGCTGAGGGACCTGGGGCTGCTTAGTCTGGAGAAGACTGAGAAGGGATTTAATCAATATTTATAAATATCTTAGGGCTGGGGGTCAGGATGGGGGGGGACAGGCTCTGCTCACTTGCTCCCTGGGATAGGACAAGGAGCAGGGGATGAAAGATGCAGCACCGGAGGTTCCAGCTCAACACAAGGGGGAACTTCTTGCCTGGAAGGGTCCCAGAGCACTGGCACAGGCTGCCCAGAGAGGCTGTGGAGTCTCCTTCCCTGGAGCCTTTCCAGGCCTGTCTGGATGTGTTCCTGTGTGCCCTGAGCTAGATTGTCTGGTCCTGCTCTGGCAGGGAGGTTGGACTGATGATCTCTTTGGGTCCCTTCCAACCCCTGACATCCTGTGAGCCTGTGACCTCTTGCTTCTCTTTGTGGCCACTGAAATAAATTGTGAACTTGTACTCATTTCAGCAGCAGAGGAGAAGAGGTCAGGCCTTGGGCAGCAGATAAGAGTTCTAGAGGGCAATTTATGGTTGGATCATTTGATCTTAAAGGTCTTTTGCCAACCAAAACAATTCTATGATTTTATGATTCTGCATCTTTAGGGGTGCAGCATAAAGAAAGATCCTAGCAGTGTCCTGAGCACTTTGAGCTTTCTCTTTCCTGTCCCCAGATCCAGCTGGCACTTTCATTGTTGAAATTGTCCAATTGCAGGTGACACTGGGGAAAAGGGAGATAAAGGACCTGTTGGACAAGGTATTGATGGGCCTGATGGTGATCAAGGACTTCAAGGTAAGGCTGTGCAAATAATTTCATAACTGAGGACTAAATTAAAGGCATAAGAGGTGGTAGAATATTCTACTGCCCAAGAAAAATAGGCTTGATTTTGCTGACCTGTCAGAGCAACTCTTCCAGTTGTGATCACATCTGCACAATAAGCTGCAGGCACCAAAAGCAGGCTCTGCACCCTCATCATTTCATAAACCCAGAATCTTTTATACCCAGTTAGCTTAGATTCTGCCATAAAATAATTGCATGAATCTGTAAAAGTTTTCTTTTCCAAAGCATGTCAGAAGAGGCTGATTCACAGATTGGATATTGAGAGGCTTTTGTCCTATTTCTGAAATCTAAGGAGAGCAACAGGAGAAATAATTCATTGCTTGCATGAACAAGAAGAATTGGGCACCATCTGTTGACCAGAATAAAGGCAGAAATGCAGGTTTTTAGCCCACCTGATGCAGATGTCCCTGGATCTCAGCTCTCTTCTCAGAGGCAGAATCATTGTACAGTAGAAATCAGTATTTATTACTTTTTTTCTTGTGTCCCTGCCCATGGCAGGGGATTGGAACTAGATGATCCTTGAGGTCCTTTCCAACCTTACCATTCTATGCTTCTAGGATTCTTCAGGTACCAAAACCAACAATACTATCTTGAGGCCACCCAAAGCAGAAATTATTTTTGGCAATAAACTGTGTTAGACACTGGTCTAAAGGAATTTCCTAATCTGTAATGTCCCTGTATCAGGGAGATGTTCTGTATCAGGGAGATGTTCTGTATCATCCTTCTTTCTCCTTCCCTTACTCAAAATCTTAATTACAACTAGATTTGGTGAGCTGCAATGAACTCAAACAGCTGAAGGCCACAGCAAGCTGGTGGCCAGGAAAGAGGGATAGTTGTGAGCATTCCTGTTGTCACAATCAGCAACCTGCAAGCTCACATCCAGGGTGTCCCTTGCCATCCCTTGACTCTTCAGGGATTGATATAAGATAATTCTGGCTACAGATTACTTGTTGGGGCAGCACTGAGATGGAATCCAGACCCACAGTGGTCAGCAGAAGGCCAGAGAGATAACATGGGGTGACAAACATCCACCTTCACCTGCAGCCAGGTAACTGCAGGTACTTTAAAAAAATCCAACAGAGGCTGCAGTCAGGAGAAATTTATTCAACACCTTGTATGCAAAAGGCCTTAACAAGGCTGATGTACAGAGACTTAAGTACTTGAAGAACATAAATACATGCACAGACATAGGGGAAAAACAAGTCAGCTCATCTCTTTTCCCTTCTGTTTTAGGACCACCAGGTGTACCTGGAATTACTAAGAACGGTCGCGATGGTGCTCAGGGTGAACCTGGCCTTCCAGGGGATCCTGGTACTCCTGGTGCTGTTGGGGCTCAGGGAACTCCAGGAATCTGTGACACATCAGCCTGCATGGGAGCTGTTGGAGCATCGACTTCCAAAAAATCATAAAGCAAGAGTAGAAGGAGTGGAGAATGACTGAGTATTTAAATAAAGAGTGCTTTGTAAGAAAACAGACAGAATCCTCCTAGTGATAAATGGACAGGTGTTCCTTCTGGCCTATTAAGTGGAGACACTGACACAGGTCTATGAAAAAGAAAGCATCAGATGAAAACTTTTAATGACAGATGCTTTTTATTTTCTCCTCCCCCAGTTATTTTCACTGCTAAACCACCTCACCTTCCTTCCCTCCTTTTGTCCAAGAGACCTGCAAGAGGAAGCCCTGTTCCTTTCTACCCACAGCCCCTGCAACTACCTACCCCCCTTGTGTACTAAAGATCACAACTTGTCTGGATAAACATTTGAGCCTTCTCGGTTGAATCCCCCAGTGCTGCTCACACTGACCTCGGTCACACAGGTCTGTGCACTAAGATAGGAGCTGTTAAGGTATTTGAGCACCCAACTGCTGCTTTCATCAGTGGAAAACAGGCATTTAACCATCCTCTGTTTTAATATATTAAGATTCTGGCCTGAGCACAGCCCACAGCTAAGGTATATGCTGCCAGGTCCCAGTTTTCAAATTGCACCTCAAATATTTGCCAAGTAACCCTCTTCCAATCCATCTCTGCAGAGGTGTAATGTATATACTTTAATTTCCAGGGGGAATTTGTGTGTACTTCCACAGAATAAGAAAGAAAATAAAGTGACAGCATTTTCACCACCTCTACTTAAGCTATTTGCACAGTAATTGTAAACCCCCAATCAAAAAGGATGCTCCTCTCAAGTCCTGCCAAAGCCACCTCTGTCTGTGAATTGTTGTAAAAATAAAAGGAGATTTTTTTTAACCTTTTCTTTGTGATGTTCTAAGTGTCATTAACCCACAGCAAATGAACTCAGCTGATCACCACTGCTGCAAAATTGGCCATATCCTTGATTTCAAACAGTGTTTGCTTTGGGGAGATCTTTTTTTGTTTGTATTTGAAGGCTGCAAGCATCATCTAATCTATTAATTAAAAGTTCAGAAAGCCACTCTCAGCTCATCCCCTGTCCTATCCTATGTGCTAAAGCCTATGAACAACAGAGTCACATTTATCTTTTAAATCTATCTTTCATTTTTTAGCTTTAAATATGAATACCTTTCATTTTTACCTTTAAATATGAAAATAGTTTGTGCATTTAAAGAATCTACTCTACAACTTGCCACTAAAGTAACAACACAAGACAGTTATGAGCTAAGACATTAAAAATGGATCTGTGTTAAAAAAGAGAAGCTAACACCAAGTGTGTTAAAAATATTTCTGATGTGAGCTTCGTAATATCAGCAGTGTTTAAGAAACTATGCACTTAATTAATTAACCAACACAACCTTCACATTTTTAACGGGGGGGGG
>WBNM01034043.1:34165-137673 GCA_013399055.1 Ramphastos sulfuratus
GCGGGGGGGGGGGGGGGGGGGGGGGTGCAAAATGGGTGTTCTAATAGGCTAATGTCAATTTCTTTTTTGACTTGAAGAGCACATTTGCATCTAGTCATTAACAGATTGATGTTCTACAACTACCCCTAACTGTACTGCATCAACTCAAAAACCCCAAAGCACAACAGAAAAAACCAAACCCAAAACCTTAAAGCAGAACAACAAACAGAAAAAGAACACTTTTGTTACAACTGAAGGAGAAAACAACTTGGTGTTAAGACTTTCCCATTTCTTAGTGTCAAGACTGCTGCTCCCAAAGCCCCTGGAACAGAGCACCGAGTTCTGCTGCTGGTTGTTAACCTCCATCTCTAATCTGAATCAAGAACATTTTCTCTAAAGCTCTCTTTACACATTTTTTACAAGTTACATTCTGCAATTCACATTCAGCATGTAAATGGGGAGAATGAGATCCAGTTTGAGCCACTGCTAGCCACACCTGTCATGCAACTCAAGGTGGTCAGTTCAGACTAATTGGTCTCCATAGCCATGAGTGTTTTCCTGCACTGGACATGTTAAAAAGGAGTCAGAGCTTGCTGTTTTTAGCCTCCTGCCTGTTTTACCACAGAACACAGTCTCAAATTCCTAAAAATCAAAAGAAAAAAAGAAATAATTATGTTTGATGTAGACAGTTACTTGAGCTGTATGGTTTTGTTTTGCTAGTGTCTTGGAAAAAAATGAAACAACCTTTAGCAGGAAGTGCTGGGGGTACAGAACCATCTAGAGGAGTAGATTCTTCCCCTCTCCACATTCCTGCTCTTAAGATACTCACCAGAGCCACAATTACTCTGGGGCTGTAACTGCTAGTGTAGTCTAGGAGCTGCTTATAGGGCACAAAACCCTTTACTGCTCTCTCTCACTTTGAGATAAGTAATGTGGATGTGTAGTTGTGAATCCCAGCACTCAACTAGATCATGGAAACTAACTAGAATCTAAGTCTGTGAAACAGGCAGAAATAGGGAAAATTAAGAGGGGGAGAAATGATTTAAGAGGATCTTGGTTCTACATTATTGTCCAATGTCATGCTCAGGAATGCTCTGGGCTAGCTAACTAAACTAAAGACATTTTAAAGCCTGATCTGCATAGCCTGACTGAGGACTGAACCAAACCAGCTCTAAAAATACCCAAATTCCAAGGCATTCCATGACACTGCTCCCTCACAAACAGCATTCCTCATACTTTCAGCCACGTCACCTTTAAAACACCTCACAGTTTTATCAAGAACCAAAAGGAAATGAGATGTCCAACCTGTTTCAGGGAATCCCCATGCCTCTCCTGGATGTATTTCAGGAAGGCAGTTGTCCACTGCAGAGTTGTTGCCTTGTCAGTGTCTACAGTGCAGAAGGGGACCAGAAGATTGAGCTCATCGCAGCACACCCGGATTCTGCGCCTAGAGGCAATTGCAAAATTATCAACTGATGGGCAAGAAGGGAGGAAGCAAAATCAAACCAGGAGGACTACACACATGTGCTGCAAGCCATGGACCTTGGGAACTTTCTTTGGTTAGCTACAAGGTAACAAGAGGACCTCATCACCCTCTACAACTACCTCAAAGGAGGTTGGAACCAGGTGGGAGTTGGTCTCTTCTCACATGCAACAAGTGACAGAACAAGGGGAAATGGCCTAAAGTGTGCCTGGGGAGGTTCAGGTTGGATATTAGGTAAAGTTTCTTCACAGAAAGAGTTGTCAGGTATTGGAACAGGCTGCACAAGGAGGTGGTGGAGTCACCATCCCTAGAGGTATTTAAAAGCCACATGGATGTGGTATTGAGTGCCATGGTTTAGCGCTAGTGGTGGGATTGTGAGCTCTAGGTGAGTGGTTGCACTTGATGACCTCAAATGTTTCCTCCAACCTAAACAGTTCTATGATTCTGTGAAGCTCTGTAGTTGTCTATTAGTCATGTTAAACACAAGTTACCTCATCCTCATAGAATCATTAAATGAAGACTCTCTGTTTATAAAGAAACAACAAACAGCCCCCCACAATGAAGATGTATTTTTTAACTCTAGCAAACACCAAACCCTCACCACCTGCACCGGTCTTGCTTGCAGGTAAAACAAAACATGTATATTTTCTCTGGATAATGCCAGGAGTATGACACTGACAGCGCCCAAGACCACTCTTGACAGGACTCACCTTCTGTCTCTCTCCAGGCGGTTGTGCCTCTCCCTTCGCTGAGCCATCCCATCCTGTGCCCCGCCTGGCACCTGCACGCTGAGGTTTGCCTGCCAAGGGCCCTGGGCAGAGGCAGTGTCCTGGCAGTCTGCACTCAGGTTCTGGATCTCACCAAGAGGTTTGCGATCTGCATTTGGATCCAAGGGGCTGAGGTGGCCACAGCTTCTCCTGTTCATGGTCTGCTTGCATATGGTGTCTCCTTGGAAAACCAGAAAGGAAAGGAATGATTTGTAACCCTCCCACTGACCACTGAAAACGGTGATCGCAGAAAAGGTGTTTTGGTCACTTGATGAGGAATAATTGTTGAAGCTTTACAGACAACCTAGGTCAACTCTCATGACACCATGGCCTATGCAAGCCTTGCAGCACTGCTTGCTGTTTCAAAGCCACCCAGCATCTGCTTCCTCAGAGAATCCTCTGAGATCCTGCCTGCCTTCAAGGAATCCAGGCATGGTGGGGTTAAGAAGGGGCCTCTAGAGCTCACCCAGTCCAGCCCCCCTGCTAAAGCAGGGGCACCCATAGCAGGTTGCCCAGGATCACAATGTCCAGACAGGTTTGGAACCTCTCCAGAGAAGGAGACTCCACAACCTCTCTGGCCATCAATCTGAGGACCACTTAGAGGCACTGAGCCTTTACTTAGTTTGATACTAACTGGATACAGGATCAAAAACCATGAAAAGAAATCAATTTCTTATGCTAGACCCTGACTGTCAAAGATACTCTGCAACCTCAGGTTTTCTCATTTCAAGCCAGAAGTGCTAAACAACTTTGCATTCTAGTCCCATCTTGCCTACAGCAGGTCTCTACACATAAACCCCACATCTCTTTTTTAGGGTTGGACTAGATGATCTTTGGAGGTCCCTTCTAACCCAGATCACTCTATGATTTCCTATGTGTCTCTCAAATAATCATTCTAGAAAAGATCATAGATCCAAAAGCCAAGAGAAAGCTAAGTGAAAAGAAAATCAAGGCTTTACCTCCAACTTTAATCCAGACTTCCTCGGGCAAAGCTTTATTCATGGCAGCTACTGTCTGTTTTGTGGATTCAATCTCCTGATAGCAGAAAGACAATGTCTTGGGTACCCCAAGGTCTTGGTGTTTGGCAGCCTCCAAAATAGTGCAAGAGGTTCCAGAAGTCTGTGAAAACCCAAAAAGGAAATACTTAAGAGGACCATTTACATGAAGAAAGACTGGTTGGGTATCATCATGTTAACCTAAGTTTTAGGCCCACGATTCAATGTGTTATCACTTTCTCATCAAAATTAATTGAAAAAATACACATAGAAAACAGTACAAAGCATCTCCTTCTCTGCTGTAGAAGCAGCTGATGACACACTGATAAACTCCAGGAAAACATTTTTTTTTCCTTTTCTAGCAAGAAAGCCAATGGCCTGCTGATCACCACTTCTCTTGTCCCCATGTACTCAGCACTGGTGAGGCCACACCTTGAATCCTGCCTGAGTTTAGTTTTGGGCCACTCACTCCAAGAAGGGCATTGAGGTGTTGGAGCATGTTCAGAGAAGGGCAACAAAAATGCTGAAGAGCCTAGAGCACAAATCTTGTGAGGAGCAGCTGAGGAACCTGGGGCTGTTCAGCCTGGAGAAAAGGAGGTGGAGACCTTCTGGCTCCCTGCAACACCAGGTTGGAGCCAGGTGGGTGCTATCCATCTCTTCTCCCAAGGAACAAGCAAGAGGAAACGGCCACAAGTTGCACCAAGGGAGGTTTAGGTTGGACATGAGGAACAATTTCTCCCGTTAAAGGGCTGTCAAGGGCAGTCCCAAGCTGCCCAGGGCAGTGGTAGAGATCCCATCCCTAGAGGGGTTTCAAATCTGTACAGATACGGTGCTGAGGGACATGGATCTGTATTGACCTGGCAGTGCTGGGTTACCAGAGTACGACCAGCGGTGAACATGTTACTCACCTGTGCTTGTGAAGGGTAAGCACCTCCAGCAGCAGAACATGGGTTCACGGTGAGTAAGGGGTATGTGAACTGCAAGGAAGGTGTGGCAGGTTTGGTGTTACTTTTCCCTACATCAGCACTCTCGTTTTCTTGCTGGAGAAGAGGAACACCTACCAGTTCTGAGGGCTGTCGAATCAATGTCACTAAACTTAGACAAACAACAAAAAAACCCACAGAAAACATCAGACTGAGTACTTGAAGAGGAACACAGAAATATATTTGCAGCTACACATCCTTCCAGTAACTATCACCAAGAAATCACTTCCATTTTCTGCAAACCAAAATCATTGTTATTGCCATACTGCCAGCTTCAGGGATAAAACCAAAAATCAGCCAAGGAGGTTTCTTCATTCTGTGCAGTAACAATTCAGCTTTATGCATCAATAAAATGTTTTCTCAGCACACTAACAGTTAAAGAGCCAGGCTGTAAAACAGTATTTTTGCTCCAAGTTTCCCCTCTACATTATAACCCGCATCAACTGCTCTTAATTATTTTATTGTGATCAAAAATCTACTTTGCTTTTAGCAAGCTGCATGTTACAACTAGGTAATATTCTTCCCTCACCTCTGTTTACATTACATGTTGTGATCAAGGCTGTAAAGCAATTAATCTTTGAACTACATCAATGTAGCACATAGAGGGGGCCAAATCCAAGGTCAGTTTGATTGGCAGCTTAAAACCATCACTCTCATGTATTAAAAATACTGTTTGTTCAGAAAGAAAAAAAAAAACAGGTTTGAAATCTACAATACAGAGTTTAACAACATAAAACTAAAAGTAATTGCAACACACTTGTTAAGAGTTACTCCAGATTCTTGGGGTTCTTGGCATCTGGGCTTTTCGGTCTGGATGCTGTTGAATCTGTCTTCCAACCGAACTCTGACTGCAGATTTAGGTCTAGGGTCTGGTGCCAGTACCAAATTTTCAGCAAGTATGTTTTCTTTACTGGTCCCAACAAACGTTTCGCTATGTTTAACTTTTACTAAACTGTGTCCTGGGACTTCTACAGAGCCACTGTTAGGTGTTCTCTCTGTTTGGTTCACAGGGAGGTTAGGCTCGCTAAGTAACATCATTCTGAGCTCCTGAAAGTCAGCATAGCTCAAACGTGGGTTTGAGCTTCGCAAACTGCTGTCAGAGGGTAGCCCTGACTGACAGACAGCTGAGCAAACCGGCTGGTTCCCAGAGCTGTTTGATGAATACCCCTCCTGAACGGTGCTCAGTGAGGTCTGGTCTGCAGAATTACCAAGCAAGGAGAAAGCACTGAGCCTAGCTTCCACTTCACCTCCACCAGCTTGCGTCTCCATATGGGAGTAAAGTATGTGCTGCAGCTGAGTGTACTCAATTTCCATCAACTCCACCAGGCTGACGTCTGTGGTGGTGAAGCTAAGATTTTGCTCACCAAAGGAAACGTCACTTGAGCCTTCAGGTCCGACAGCAACCGGAGTAGGATCAGGAACACTAACTGTGCTTTGAGGGATGGAAGGCTGAGGCTCCTCTGGGGCTGATCCTGACATGACTACAATAAACCTAATCAGTTACCAGTGTCTCTTCCAACAACAAACATAAAACCTGCAAGAATACTAACCATAAAAATAATAAATTAAAAATTTAAAAAAAAAAAAAAAAAAGAGAAGGCAAAGAAACGTCGCTCGATACTGATCCAGCACCACCGCCAGGCACAAGCTCCTGATAGCAGGCACCAGCCCCTTTGACCCGGTCTCCCCACTCAGCCCAGCTGAATCCCTCCCAGTCCCAAGGCTGCTGAGGAGAAACAGGTTTCACCTGCTAACACTCAGCCTGGGGAGGGAGGCTCCGGGTCCTCTGCGCTATGTCCTCAGCGCCCTAAGACTCCCTCCGAGGAGCCCCTACGCGTCTGAGGGCCCCAACGCCGCCGCACGGCGACGCGAAGGGCCAGGCCGCAGTTGGGGGTCGGGGAGGAGCAGCCCTTTCGCCGCAGGGCTCCGCGGGCGGAGGCTGCTGTCGGCGCGAAGGGGCGGCGGAGGAAGGAATCTGCTGCCTCCCGAGCCCAGCCCAACGCTCTGCCCAGCGGCCGAAGCCCCACGGACACCGGACCCGCCGCCCGCGCGCCGCCGCCAACGGCCGCGCGCAACCGACGGCCGCGTGCCTGCGGCCTGCCCGGCCCTGCCCCGAGCCTCAGGGCCGCCGCCCGCGCCGTGCCCTCCCTGTGCCCTGGCCCCGGCTGGCACGGCGCCGTTATGTGCTGGCCAGGTCGGGCTGTGGAGGCTCGGCCGTGGGGAAACGACTGAGAGCAGGGAGACGTTCAGGGAGGCTCCATGGGAGTAGTCACCGCCCTGCCTCGGGCGAGGCTTCCCCGTTAAACGTTGGCGCTGCGAGGCTTCCCTCACGGCGAGCCGTTGGAGTGCCTCGGCACTGCTTTTCCGCGGAGCCTTCCTCGTTTAAACATTAAACACATTAAACGTAGTGGGTTTTTTTCACCACCACAAGGTCCGGGAGCTCCCCAGCCCACAGGAGAACAGCTGTAGCGAATTACGTTAGAGCAGGGCAGAGCTCAGCCACTCGGGACCACAAAGCAGGGCTGAAATCTCCCCCAAAATCCTCCCCCGAAACAGCTTGGGCTGGGCTCTGAGGTCCTGACAGGTGGTTAGCGACCATCACCGCTTCCAAGGCTGCAGATTCCATTACACTACTCTGGACTTAGAGCTGTGAGCAGCCACACAAAGCACGGGCAGTATGAAAAAAGTGCTAAGAGAAAAGCCACAAGGGTTTGAAATTGACACTCTGGCTTCTTTCATTTTCCTTTTTTGGTTTGTTTGGTTTTTGGTTTGGTTTTCTCCCGGGTTTATTTTTTGGTTTGGTTTTGTTGTCCCCCCCAAGAAAGCTCCTTCCTACACCCCATACACGATCCACACCCCTGGCTTTCCTCTAGGAAGGCTGTTAGTGAACTAGAAACACTTCCATACTTTGCCAGTGTTTAAAAAACTGTTCTTTGATTAAAAGAGTATCCAAAGACCCTTTTAAAAGTTCTGATTTTTTTTTCCCCCTGGAGTTGTAAATGCAAATGAGCTTGGATGTGAGATCTTTCACACACAGACTTCTTGCTCTGCTGTCTCCATCACAGGCATCTCACCATCATGAGCAGCTTATTTGTAAATGTTTCTGCTATTTCTTATGTATTTTAGTATTAAAACCAGACACTTATGACAGCAGACACTCTAGAAACAACTCGGAGAGCAAAAGACACAAATGCTGCTCTAGAAAAGAAAAAATCCAATTCAAACAATTCCCTTTGGGGTGTGTGTGTGTATGTGTGTGTTATAACGAATAAAATCTTGTTACTGCATTCCTGTACTGATGTGCATATTCACTCGAGGTTACATTCACTGATATTTTCCACGTGTGCTGGCTTATATAAGCACAAGCAAAAATACAGGCTGGGTGGTGAATGGCTGGAGAGCAGCCCTGAGGAAAAGGCCCTGGGGGTCTGGGCTGATGAAAAGCTCAACATGAGCCTGCAGTGTGCACATGCAGCCCAGACAGCAACCATGTCCTGGGCTGCAGCAAGAGCAGTGTGGGCAGCAGGGCAAGGGAAGGGATTCTGCCCCTTTACTCTGCTCTCCTCAGACCCCATCTGGAGTCCTGTGTACAGTTCTGGAGCCCCCAGCACAGGAAAGACATTGAAACGTTAGAGCGGGTCCAGAGGAGGCCACGAAGATGCTCAGAGGGCTGCAGCAGCTCTCCTGTGAGGACAGGCTGAGAGAGTTGGGGCTCTGCAGCCTGGAGAAGAAAAGGCTTCCAGGAGAACTTATAGTAGCCTTCCAGTATCTGAATGGGCTACAGGAAGGCTGGGGAGGGACTATTGACAAGGGCTTGCAATGACAGGACAAGGGGCAATGGGTTTGAGCTGGCAGAGGGGAGATTGAAACTGGATGTTAGGAAGAAGTTGTTTGCAGTGAGGGTGGTGAGACACTGGCACAGGTTGCCCAGGGAGGTTGTGGCTGCTCCCTCCCTGGAGGTGTTCAAGGCCAGGCTGGATGAGGCCTTGAGTGACCTGTACTAGTGGGAGGTGTCCCTGCCTATGGCAGGGAATTGGAACTGGATAATCTTTGAGGTCCCTTCCAACCTTACCATTCTATCATTTTATAGCCCAAACCTTAAAGTCACAGAGGTGCTTTTCTTCTAGAAACAAAAGCAGAAATTCAAGTAGCAGATTGGACTCACTGCACTTTCCTCCTCCTCTGATCTTACTGCCTTTAGAATGCATAAAGTTGGCATATTAGAGTCTGTTACAGATGTAGTCTTATATTAATCCAGACTTTTCAGAGGCTTCTACGTACAAATTTACCAAAATGCTCTTTGGAAAGTGAATTTAGCCTAGCACAAACATAGGTAAAAGCTCAACATAGTAAAGCTGGTTCATCTTACTCAGAAGCCTGAACGAAGCCATGGAAGTGTTTCTTTTTCTCTCTCTTGCAATGCACGGTAATAACTCAGGACTATTTTTAGTCTTTGCAAATTGAGTTAAATTGTTATGTTCTTTTCAGCCTACCTTTCATTGTGTCTCCTGCAGTGCAGAGCACAGGAACCTTGCTGCAAACCCCAAGTCTAGGTCAATGTAAACTATATGAAGCAGTGCTTTAAAAAAGAAGAAAAGCAGCCCTTAGTGTCTATTTGCAGTTGGGATTTTTTTTTTGGCACTACTTCTGTCGGAGGATGCATTTTATGTTCTTAAATTCATTCTATGATTGTATAGGGTTAATGGGTTTAAACTGGCAGAGGGAAGATTTAAACTAGATGTTAGGAAGTTCTTTCCAGTGAGGGTGGTGAGACACCGGCATAGGTTGCCCAGGAAGGCTGTGGCTGCTCCCTCCCTGGAGGTGTTCAAAACCAGGTTGGATGAGGCCTTGAGTGACCTGTTCTAGTGGGAGGTGTCCCTGCCTATGGTAGGGGGTTGGAACTAGATGATCTTTCAGGTCACTTCCAACCTAAACCATTCTATGATTCTATAAATTGTGCACAGATTCCCCAAATTGATGTCACAGTGTTTCCTAGAAGATGAAAAGCCACACATCTATTTCATTACAATGTTAACCCAAGGAATTAGTAAGTGGTATAAACTGAGTTTTTCTCAAGTTCAAACTTCAATTAGTTTTTGGGTTTTTTTATTCTGATTTTTTTTTATTGAGAAAAATGTCCTTCAGGGGTTTTAGAACTTTGAGAAAGAAATGTATTTTCATGTGCTTTTTAGAATGCCTAAAATAACCATCAATGGAGTAGTGATGTCCTGCAAAACATCTTTCTCTAAACAATGAAGAAATGGAGAGTTGAGGCCGTTCAGCCTGAAGAAAAGGTAGCTTTGGGGAGAACTTAGAGCAGCCTTCCAGTACCTGAAGGGGGCTACAAGAAAGCAGGGAAGGGACATCTTACAAAGGCTTGTAGTGATTGGACAAGAGGGAATGGATTGAAGCATGACAAGGAGAGATTTAGACTGGAGATTAGGAAGAAATTCTTCCCAGTGAGGGTGGGGAGACACTAGAACAGGCTGCCCAGGGAGGCTGTGGATGTCTCCTCCTGGAGGTGTTCAAGGCCAGGCTAGATGAGGCTTTGAGCAACCTGGGCTAGTGGGAGATGTCCCTACCCAGGGCAGAGGGGTTGGAACTAGATTATCTTTTAAGATCCCTTCCATTCTATGACTCAACCTCTGAAGTCTGTTGAGAAGTAGCAACGTTTAGAAAACAGAAGACACATACAGATTTAAGAAGTGGACAGCAGTTCTCTGTAGATGTTTATTCTACTTACAGTAACAAAAACCTGTGAAGTCCCGTATTTTAATGTACAGGGGTATATTTTTGCCATATAAAATAAAATTTACAGAAATTTCTATCAAAGGAAACTTAAACAAACACATTTTTAACTTTTTGCATACTTTTAGGTATGTCTTTAAATTAGAAACATCTCATTAAGGGAAAAAACAAAAAATAATCATCTTACACCATAGTAGGTATTTGCATTTCATACCACCTCTCTGCATGTTAATGTTTTCTCTACAGGTTCAGAATACAGATTGAACCTTTCAACCAGCAAATCCTTGATGGGTAAGGACCTCAAAGATGCACCAGTATGGACTGTAAGATCTGTGGTGAGATGTGTGGTGTCCGTGCTACTTGTAATGTAGTCTTCAAACGTTCGTAGGAAGCTAATTTTACAGTTCCAAAACTAGTTTATAAAAATATCAAAATATTTACCCAACTGTTAATTTACACTGTTCAAATAAATTAAGCAGGCTTTAATTTCATGCTTGACACACTTGAAGAATACATGAAAAGTAGCAAAGTCATGTAATTCATCATGAAGAACATCCCTCTTGAATGACAACGTTCAGTACCACCACTCTGCTTTTCAAGCTTAATTCAGTTACACTTTTTTTTTCCCCCAGAGTGTTTTTTAATATACACTACCAGCCTAAGCAGGGTCTAACAACATAAAAAAAGAAAGGAAAAAAAAAACCAAACAAAAAAAACAAACAAAAAAACAAACAGAAAAAACAAAACCCAAAACCAAAACCAATTACTTCTTTCATTTTCAGGAGCAAACCATTTTTAGAATGGAAAGTGTACAATAAAATGGGGACATTTCTTAAATCTATGGCAAAATTATGTAAAACCAAAAGGAACCCAGAAAATTGCTCTACCCAATCAGTTCAATCAAGGGAAGAGACTTAGTGGCCTAGTTAACCAAGTAACTCTCCTTTCCTTTGGTATACCAATTTTGAGAGTCTTGGCTATTTTCAAATACCTATCTGATGTTTTTCTGTGCCTTGCTGGTTATAAAGGTGCTACTTTTGTATGTTCTTTAATTAGAGAAATGTAAAAATGCAACATTTAAAACCTCCCAGCCTCATGAAAAAAGCCCTAAGTAGGACTTGTTTCTTCTCTGTACAATTAACAGATGGATTCCAGAACACAAAATACCTGTCTATAAAAAGGTAGTGCACTTTGAGCTTAGAACATTCCATTTTCAACTCATCCATCAGTCAGTCACAAATGATTATCAACACTGATCTTCTGCAGCCTTTTTCTCAAAACACAAGACCCTTCTGTTGAAAAATAAAGATGACAAGGTTGGACACTTCCTGTTTTTTAAAGGGTGTGCTGCAGGAACAACTCTGACACCGAAATATCACCTAAATGAGATGTAAAGGTATGGCTCCTAAGGTCAGGATTAAATTCTCTTATAAAATTACAATTCAAGTTACTGGAAAACATAACTTTATAATCTTAAAAAGCAATATGCTCTTCGTAGATTTTTTTCCTCCTTTTTTTTTTTTTTTTTATTTTCCCATTTCGGAACTGTAAATGGAAATTTTAAGATAAAGATGCAAGTAGAAAAACAAAATTTCAGTACAGGTAACGGCTGTGAATTTTTGTAAGAAAAACATTATGCACAAAATGCAGCAAGTGAAAAGTTCACTGTGTCCTTGCCTTTGCTGTAGCTGAGGATTTTCATTCACAGTTGTCCAAAAGTTACTCATTGCTCAGTACTTTTTGTAAGGCCAGTTTTAGAACAGCATTGTCAAGAGGGTGAGAATATACACAGAATATGTACAGAAGATGCTGCCTCAGTCCTTGCTGGGTTGTAGAAGTCTTTTTATTTATGGGAAACAGAACAGCCATATTTCTATGACTGATTAGTAGAAGACGAAGCTTCTGTTTCCGTTGGCTTCTGAGTCTCCTTCGGTGGTTCTGGCTTTGTCTCTTTGCCAGTTTCCTTACTCTTACTCCGATCCTTGCGATCTTTGCCTCTTTCTCTTTCCCGGTCTCGATCCCTCTCTCGGTCTCTGTCCTTTTCCCTGCTTCGATCCCGGTCCCTGTCCTTCTCTCTGTCGCGATCTCTGTCCCTGCTTCTTGATCTCTCCCTGTCGCGTCTTCTGTAGGAGTCTCTGTCTCTGGTTCTTGGTCTGTCTCGGTCCCTGTCTCGGTTTCTTTCCCAGTCTTTAGCCCGCTCCGAATCCTTCTCTCTGTCTTTTTGGTTTCTGTCTCTACCTTTATCCCAGTCCTTGTCTCTGTGCCTCTCCCAGTCCCGATCTCTATTCCAGTTTCTGCCACGGTCTCTTTCCCAAGGCCTGCTGTGTTCTCGGTCCCTCCGTCTCTCCTCAAAGGGTCTGCCTTGTCGATTATCTGCCTGCTGAGGCTCTGCTTGATCTAAACCTTTGTCTTTATTTCCTCCCTCATATCTCTCTCTCTGTCTGCCCCCTTCGAATGTCTGGCCTCTAAATTCCGGATTCTTGCCTTCTCGGAAGTCGGATGCTGACCACTGTCCTTCCGACTCACATCCTTGTCCAGACATATTAGAAAGAGATGCTGATGGCCCAGCCTCCTCCCACATCTCTTTTCTGTGGGATGACAGATGGCCTGGAAGGTCCAGGAGTGGTCTTGGGGGTGGCTTCATACCTTGTGTTGACTGACCTTGAAAATGAAATCTGGAATCATTTTCTTCTGGAAACATTCCAGGTGTAGCTCCTCTTGGTCCTCCAAACTGAATTGGTGCTGGACCTCTCTGGTTGGGATATCTGGGTGGTGAACTCCCTCTCCGTTCTTCGAATGGCTGTGGCAAAAGTCCTCTTGGTCCAGGCATATGATTTGGAGCTGGACCTCTCTGCCCTTCAAATTGATTTGGGTGAGGCCCTCTTGGTCCCCCAAAATGGCTCGGGGGTGGACCTCTTGGCCCTCCAAATTGGGAGCCTCCTCTCTGTCCTTTAAACTGAGATGGTGGGGGCCGTCTTTGACCTCCATAAGGAAAAGGTGATGGTCCTCTGTTTCCCATAAACTGAGGTGGATCTGGTCCTTCATACTGTCCTGGAGGCCTAATCATTTCATTATATTGGGAATCTGAGTACTCCCTTTGTTCCATGGGAGGTTCCCTACAATCTTCAAACTGAGATGGTGACATTCCTCTTGGAACACCATGATAAGGAGAGGCAGAACCCCTATTATCACCAAAAAGAGATGGTGGTCCGTGCTGTGCAGAAAATAAGGAAGGAATGGGGCCCTTTTGACCTCCAAATCTTCCAGATCCTCTTTGTCCATCACTATTTGGAGATCCATGCTCTTCAGGGAACTGTGGTGTTGGTCCTCTAAAATTAGGCCCATGAGGTCCTCCGGGTGCATTGATCATCATTTGTGGTGGAGGCCCTCCCTTCTGCCCAGACAAGGAAAATGGAGGTCCGGCTTGGTTTTCTTCAAAGTGTGATGGAGATTCAGTTTGTTCTACAAACTGATGAGACTGAGGATTTCTTTGTTCATCATATTGCATTGATGGTTCGAAGTGACCAGCTGCATTTTCCTGAGCAGTGAACATTGGGTTGGAGAAAGAATCCCTTCCCATGACTTCATGCGACTCATTTGACCACGGTATTTGATGCATGTCTGGCAAAGACTGGCTGTCATTCGGGGTGGAGAAATTAGGCTGAAAAGATGTACTCGGAGGTGTCGGAAGCAGCACTTTACGCACAGGCTTGGCCGCAGGTTCTCCTGTAGTTCCTTGACTCACGTTTTCCAGATTAACTTGAACAGTGTTTTCAAAGCTGCTGGTAGATGCTTCATTCTGGGACACAGCAGAAGCCTTTTCACTGGAAACCCAATTATCCCCGCTGAAAGCAGGCTGAGCAGCAGGAATTAAAGTCTGATCTTCCTTTCCAAGTGAAGTCTGCAAAGCATTTGGAAAACCTGCTGGAGCCATTTCTCTTGGGACAATCTCATTCTGTGCCACCTGTGGCTTGATGCGAGAGTCAGCACTGTCGTTAGTCTCAGTGGCCATCCTTCTAGCTTGTCGAGGATCCCTGTTCTGCCTCAGGTCACAGCCCTGGTTTAAAACTTGTGCTTGCTGATTTAGAGAGGAAGTGCCATCTCCTTTTTGTGTCGCTTGCTGGTCCTGATGGAATAATTCAGCCTTTAATAGGGAAGATTTTGGCGGTGGTGACATTAAAGCATCAGACACTGAAAAATGAGCCATTGAAACACCAACAGCTGCTCTTTGTTGCCTGAGGGCTTCTTCTTGTTCCTCTAGTTGTCTTTTCTGCTCTTCTATTTGTTTGTTTAATTCTTCCAACATTTTTTGCTGTTCTACCAAGGATGAGGCTGCAGATAAGTCAGGCACATATGAAGGAGATGTTTCTGAAGCGCTGGTTTTAGTGTCTGTGTACATCTTGTTAGGTAAATCATCGACAGTGACCTTTGCTTCTTCCAAGATAGTTTCATCTTCTGGATCATAGGCCTCATCCTCTAGTTCTGCTGTGTTAGACAGCTTTTCCACATTGTAGTGTTTTTCACTTTCCCCACTCTGCAGTTCAAAAGCTTTCTCTGGACCATACTCTTCCTCAGGATCGTATGGTCTGTCATCCTCCTCCTCTTCTATAGCTTTGTCTTTTGACATCTGCCCAAACTGTTGCACAATGGGATCTAGCAGCGGCACAGCTGACACACCCCCATCAGCAGCAGCATGACCTTCCTGGTTTGAAGCCTGGACACTTTCAGAATCTTTCGCAAGAGGCTCAAAAGTTTTCTTTTTCCCAAAAAGTGTCTGCAGGATGTGCTCCAGAGGCGTGGCAGTTTTGGAGGATGAAGGTTGTGTAGCAGTAGTGCTTGCAGAAGCAGTGGTGGAAACTGGTGGTGTGGCAGCAGCTGTGCTCCCACTTTTAATCGAGGACAGTATTTTTAATACTGAAGGTGTAACTGCTGAGGTGTCTGGGACGGGAAGTGGAGGTGGAGGCGGAGGAGATCCGGGTGGTGTTGTACTGACAGAGGAATCTGTGGAGTAGAGGGTGTACTTGGGGGTCTTCTTCTCTTGTGAAGCAGCTTGTGGCCCTTTGGGGAACAGTGAGGGTTCACTTTCCTCGTGTGTTTGAATTCTGCTTCGCTTTTCCTCTGTCTTCTCTGCTTCGATGCCGGTGGCAGGACGCTTCCCTTTCTGACAGATAACCAGTCCAAGAATTAAATTTGGCCGAGATGTCTCAAGACCTGAAAGGAAACACAAAGAGTGCATATGTTAAAAAACCCTAGTTTTAAATGAGGCTTTCAGCAGAAACTTATTATTTTATATAGTGGTAGCTACAGAAGTCATAAAAACAGCAGGTTTTCTACATTGCATTAAATGACCTATTGGCAATTTTCATTAGTCTGTTAAGTGCATGCATCTGTATCTTTACTTTTTATATACACTTGTGTATAACAAATAAATATTTTAATTCCTTCACTGACATTTTTAGTAACAGCCACAGGTATGATTATTAAAATGTGTCTCTGGAAATGTTTCAAACCAAGCCCAGTTTTGAAATATTTTTTTGTATTGTATTGGCTTTGCTGTTCATATGTTTAAAACAGTCTGCAAACACCTCATACACACACAGATACTGAACAGTAAGAAAATTCCTAACTCTATTTGTTATGTGCTAAGTGACTACATTGACATTCACACCAGTCTCAATTTTTTGTCTACCTCCAAGTTAAACAAACAGCAGTAATTGCTGAAAAGAACTGCAAATAAACTCTGTTTGGAAACACTATTAAAGCTTCTAACACACTCACTGTTTTGTTTGTCATTGTTTGTTTGGTTTTTTTTTCTGCTAGACATTTTAAATCCTGATAGAACAAATGCTGATAACAAACCAAACAAGCAAAGGAGAGCTTAGGAAGACACTGCAAGAGAAAAGGATGCTGGCTGTGTTTGCTTTCTCTGCAGGAAAAATGTTGGTTGGGCAAGAACCTGGTATAGAGGACAGGAAGACTTCAAACCCTCTGTTGCTGGATTCAGTCTGAAGCCTTTCTGTAATAAAAATACCTTTCTATAATAAAAAAAAAAAAAGTGAGCAAAATTACTCCCTTGTAAAAAGCTTCAGACTTGAATCCTTGAAGAAGTATATCCAAAAATGATGGCAAGGTTTCTGATAAAGAGGTAAAATGCAAAGGTCTGGAAGTCTGTTTCATGTTATTTCTTCCTTTGTGGAAGATAAGTGTGTCCATATTGAAGGGCAGGGCACAAATCTTTCAACATGCAGTCAGTGGCAAATGTGGATCTGTACAGAGAGGCTTTTTTAACTTCTGGTTTCATTGGCTTTTATAGGCCCACTGTCCTTTCCCTGTATGTGCCTTTAGTTATTATTTGCATCCATCTGGGAAGCAATAATGTACAACCACAAAGCAATCTGCAAAGTGACAGGTAATATTTGATGAGGTTAAATAGTAAGGCAAAGATTCTGATCTACTTTGTTCCTTCTAGTCGGGATCCTGTAAATCAGAATTTTAAATATATGAAGTTCCTTGCTCTTACTAAACCAAACCAACTGCTCATTAAGGAAGAATTGGTAAATAGCTAATTATTAGCACTGAAAACCTTTTGATCCCAATGAACCCCCCTCAAACCTCACAGCTGCAGATATACTCCACTTGCAAACCACATTCACAGGTAAGCTACTTTGCTGAAACAACTCGATTCAAAGTTTACCATCTAATGAGAAAATTACATCAGCTGCTTTCCTAAATTCATGTTTAGTAAACTTCACCTTTTCTAATCAGTGAAAGAGTTTAGTGTATTTTTAGGTTCAATGTGAAGTGTGGTCAGTGAGAAGATAGCATCACTCATACAGCTCAAGCTGTACATGAAGTACAAGATGAAAACTTGGCTGAACTGATGCTAAGGGAAAGCCCAAGCATCAGAACCAAGTCAAGATTTCTTCTTCAGTGCAGAAATTATTTGCACACACCAAACCTACAGGTGCTTTTTGCTTTGTTTCCTTTTTCTCTTCAATGCTTGCTGTATCCTACACTGAGCAACAACTTTGATCACAGATGTCCCCCTAAATCATCACTGCTTCCAATTCTTCTCCCAAATCTTGTCTCATATAAACCTTATTTTTCCAGTTAATGAACTAGAGATAGTATGACAAAGATGCTCATCTATCAAATCAACTAACTTCCAAAGTTTTCTGAGATCTCTTGGCAACTAAGGAAAAATCCTTTTGTGGTGTTCTGCTTGCAGCTGGTAAAGTGCAGTCAAACTAGTTTAATCACTTAATGAAGAAACCAGCAAACTTTGGTTACTCCCTAGAAACAGTCTTTTGACAATGAAAATTTGAGGCCAATCTGAAAACCTTTGCTTCAGATCTCCTATCAGGAATGGCTCTTTATAATTTTAGAAAGATAAGAATAATTAAATTTGAGTGAAAGCTGATTCTGCAGAACACATTCTAGATCCCAAAGAGATTTTACATTATTGCACATTTCAGTGGTCAAGTTTTCCATAGTTTTGGGTTTAGGAGGGCACTGGTCATGCTCTTTTAAAGCATCTTTTATTTTTCAGTCTGTAGCACATCCTCCTTGTACATTTGTTATTTGTACATCTAAAACTTGCTGCCAAAGAGACGAGTTTTTTTCTCCAGGTACAAGATTTCTGTGTTAGGAAGTGTTGCTCACTGCCATCTTCTTTCATATTTAGGATCCCCACCTCCCAAAAAAAAAAAAAATTAAAAGCTATAAATACACAATGAAAATTAACTATTGCCAGAACTAAAATTCATCAGTAATTCAGTACATGCATAATTTTGCCCTCTCAGAGTGGTAGGGTTGCTGAGAAGCAGGCAGGGACTAAATACTTATTTGCAATGAATTTACAATTACTCCAAAAGCAGCACAGATATATTTGACTTATCCAAAATACTCATTTGTACCAACAGCCTAAAAGCAATTCTAGCAGTTCTGTTTGCAATAGCTTACTATCTTAACTGAAATTATATTAATATAGAAGATCAAAATACAACTGTGCAAAAAACATTCACAATTACAGTAAGAAAAGACTCATTATTGGAAATGTGTGGGAATTTGCTTTCTGTTTTCCCTTTATCAGGCTATAAATAACTCCACATTTGGCTGTTGTTGACCAGTGCAGAGTATCTCACTCACTGGTGTTCATCTAAAAACTCCTAGTAGGTATTTGCTGTTGTTCTGTTGTTAACATTTTGTTTATCTGTGTTCATGCAGAGGCTTGTGATTTAGGTAATTAGTCACAATGAATCTCTGAGCAATTAAAATAAGCAAATCCATCAGACAGGATCTCTCATAAACAGCAATTAAGTGAAAAGTCAGGTTTGAATCCCTGTAAGAAACAGAGGTCAAGTCACTGACTACAACAGGGTAAAACTGTCATACACTTTCAAGACAATACATTCCAGAAGTTAATAACATTAGTTATAATTTAATCAGTTTATAGAGTTTAGCCAAGAGAGTAAATCCATTAAAAGTGCATATTCTGATACTGTAATTTTACACAGCTAGAAGTTATGCCTAACTTGCCTTCTGCATTCAAAGTGATCAAATACTAAATGCTTCCTTTGAATGGAAACATTCAGCTGGAGCAGCATTCCAAAGGTCAGCCTCATTCTATTCCAATAGCCAGAAATAGTTTCAGTGTCTAATTTTAGAGAATGACAAAAATGTTTGCTGCACTCTCCAGCTATTGCTCCATGGCTGTCTGTCACAAGCAGGCACTTTAGAAGGGCTGCAAGCTGTGTCAGCAGTTAGCAGCTTTCAGTGCTGAATTATTTATAAACTGTTATTATTCTATTATGCATCTGAAGTCCATGTGCTTGTTTGATTGAATTGCATCCTGTAACTAAAGCCATTAAAGCAGGACATACCAAATATTAGCACAGGATGGTTGTTTTGCTTACCCTTAAAGACATGTTTTGATTAAATCAGTTTTACTGTATTTATGCACAGAGTGGCCTCATCTTTCTCTGTCATCAGCAGCTGGAAAGAAGCTCCCTGTGCTGTTAAAAGAGCTGTACCTCAGTGACAAAAGGAAAGGACTGGACTAAGCATATCCATGGTGTACATGTTTAAACTGCAAAGAACACAAGGTATTCTTTGGATTTTACCAACACCATGTAAGTATTTGTCCCAATTAATCATGACAGCAACTGACAACTATCAGCATATCTGTACCCTTAATTCAGGGACAGAGATTGCTTCCAGCACTGTGACACTGCTGCACACTGAGGTGCACTTGCCACGTGAAACTGCCTGGCAGATAATGCCAGTCCATAATGCCAAGTCCTACCCTTGCTTCTTTGCATAGTGAGGTCTGCTGAGATGGAGACATCTGACTCCATTCAGAGTACAGCCAAAATTTGCTTCCATCTGCTGCAATTTTTAAGAGCATTCTGAACAGCATGAGGGGAATCTCATGCCTTAAAAAACCCTCACACTTCCTACTGTAAACTACCAAAAGGCTTCTCAGCAAAGCATAGAATCCTTTGCTGTTATATGGCTATTTTATTAAAATTCATAGATTTTTAACTATTTAAGACACTTGTTACCTTCCAGATGTTGTCACTAAACCTCTCAATAAATCACACTATTGGTAATTAAGTCTGATTATACTATTTTTTACAAAGTGCTTTGAGATCTACATAAGGTGCGAAATAATGTGAAGTGTGTATGTGACACAGACAAGGAAATTCACATCCAGTAAACCATTGCAAAAAAGACAATGCAGAGGAGCCCACTGAGACATTAAAGCTGGTAATTAATGTCTGAGTTAAGTATGGAAAACCTCCCATTTTCCTGTGGTTTGAAGTCACCCATGTCAGAGTTTGCTGTAGGTCTTCTAGGCACTAGCGCAGTTCAGAAGTCCTCAGTTGTGTCCCAAATTCAGTCCATCAGGAAACAGGAGAAATTCATAATCCGTATGTGCCTGATGGAACTGGTTGATACAGCTGGAATATCTTCTAACTAGGAATTCTGGAGTGGCAGGGGTTTACCATTGTCTCCCCCCTCCCCCAGCACCAGTCATTTATCAAATCATCTCAAGCTATCTAAAGCATGATGCTTTTGGAGTCCTTGCTAAACTCCACTTGAAGGTACACAATTGAATTTAAGGAGACAAGGACCACTTTCCAGAAAATATTTTTATTGATTGTGAGAGAAATAAAAAAAAAAGCCAAATTCCAGCAGATGTCATTAAAAAAAAGCATGGATTACAAGGTTTTTACACTTGAGTTTCAAAACAGACACAAAACCAGAAAGACAGCTTACCTGATGATTTTTTTGCCTCCCATCCTGGAACTGGGTTTAGACTATGAACACAACTTGGCACAGCCACGAGGTAAAGGCTGTTAGAGAAGCTTCCAAGATATGTGGAGTTGATGGCAGAGGTCTAGGTGGGTCTTTTATGAATCTGTTACAGCATGTGGCCTCTTTGCATTTGAAACCTTGTTTCTGTTGCTATCCTTTAACCCCCTTTGCCTATAAAAGTGTATTTCAGGTGGAAAACCTGACATAAAATTTGCCTCCATCAACTCCACCTGCAAATGGCACCTGTATTTCTTCCCTCCCGTTTTGAAAAGCCTTTACACTTAGCAAAACCAGGCTGATGTTACACATTTATATGCTTGTGCTAAGCAGAACTGGTCTACATCTACCAACTTCCCATTGAAGGGTTTCATTTGAGATGAAACCTGTAATGGGAAAGTTGAAGGAAGTGTAAAAGGGAAAACTGATAATTCCACAGGAATGCCAAGTTGACAACTCTTAAGTGTAAAGCTGGTTATTTACTACCCCAGCAAAACACCATAAACATTTACAGCTGATTCTAAAGCCAGCCCCATTCCTGTGTATCCAGAAAGGAGAATATTTGTTTTGTTCTGTCTGGAAAAACTAGTCCATGAGTTAAGACTCTTTTTACCTACATCCCTGTGCTGAAAGTGTTCTGCACTTAGCATTTTTGTTTCTTGGCTATAAACAGCAGTAACAGTTTTTGCTGACTATGAGGTGCTGAGATTCAACATTTCTAACTATATTGCTGTAATTCAGAGATAGTCTTGCCTGTTTAGCTCTAGCCTAAAAACCATGACCTAAAAGCAAAGACAGACTTGGAGTGTATGAGAGAACTCTTGCCTGAGGGTGCAGAGCAAGTGCCCTTTGCAATCTCATACAGGATGGGAGAGCATTTCACTAATGAGGTATCATTTGCTGTTGATGTCATATGCCACTAACAGATGAAAACCTGGCTCAGACCTTGCTGCTCTGACAATGCTTTATTGAGCTTAGTCCTAAACTTGCATTTGGGGAGCAGAGGCCAGCCAGTTTCTCCAAGGTCAGCCTCTCCAAGGCTCAGCCCCTGGCCTGTTTGCTGTTTCACACCTACCGTTTAGCATTTTGCAAGCCATTGTTACCAGAGTGTTTATGGCCTTTGCTGTAACCTGCAGTTCTTCAGCTTCTCCATTTGTCATTTGGACAGAACACCCTACACGGGTATCTGGAAACTAAATGTGCACCTCCTCCATCCTCAGATGAAGGCAGCTTGTCATTCTGTCATAGAAGGGTGTTTCATAGCTGAATTCATTCCCAGTTCTTCTGTCACCAGGTTCAATGCACAAACACAGAGCAAACTCAAGCCAAACATCACTACTGGTAATTTGATTTCACTATCAACCTGCCTACACCAACTAGCACCTGCCACCTACAAGCCCTAAGGAGTGTGGATCTCCTCCTTCCATGACAAACCCATTTCCAGAAGTCAGTGTTTTGGCTAGAGTTTGCACCACCTGAACAAAACACTTCCAACGCCTTGTGCACCATACTGCACTCAAGATGAGACGATGACAACGTGGTGAAACCACTGTAAATGTTACCTTTGTCTTCAGAGACTTCTTGACTCCTCTGTGGACTGTTTCCTGCTTGATTTAAGCAATGGTGAGTGGCTTCTAAGGGCCTATGGTTTTGTGGAGTGATGGGATGCTGAAGGTAGGGTGTAGGGGGTGTCTGTTGGGTGATTTGGGCTTGTTTTGTTTCCACTACAGTGGCTGTTCAACACACCTGATTTTACCTAAATTTCAATTTTACCTTGATCAAAGTTGGATTTCCAATTTTTCCCTATTTACATTCTATAAAATTGGATTTACATACAAAAATGTAATAATGCTTACATTCAACAACAGCTTGTCTAAGATTGACTTTTGATTTGTGATTTTACCTAGCGTTTAACCTCCCTTGTTTTGTGCTTACCTGGTCCCTCAAAAGGCAACAGTTTGGAAGGAATTGGGTCCTTAGAACTCAGGGGAATCAAGTAGAGATCCTTGATATGTCTGTTGGTATTAGCTACAACACCAAAACGACCACGACTGCTAAAATAAGAGTAGAGAGAGATATAGGCAACTTCTTCTTCTTCTGTTGCAGGATGGAAACGAATCAGACACAGTTCCTGAAATACAAAAGCAAAGTGGAAAAACCCAACCTGCAACATATCAGCAAGTAAAAGGGTAAAGGAAAAACTCCAGAGGTAAAAATAATTGTACATTTATCACTTCAACTATGTTTTCAAGGCACTACTCTAGCTTTAAAGGTAGCAGTGTTGTTCAATGGTAGTATTAACACACAAATCAGGTTTGTCATTTTCAGAAATACAAATTACTTGTGTATCTTACACCAAACTGAACATCTTGAGGCTCAAATTAATATGAAGAATTGAAAATTCTTCATTTCAGGATTACATCTAGACACTGTGCATCATTTTCTCACTTCTTAAGTGTTTTTAAAGTCAAGTCTGTTACATAAATTGTAAGCTGCCTTTTTTCCAAATGTGAATTTCAATACTGAATAAATTGACCATTTATGTTCAAATAGATTATTTATGTTCAATCATTATTCATTCATTTAAAAAGAGCAAATAGTATGAAGATTTAACTGCTGTGCAGGAAAAAAGAAAAATCAAAAGGTTCTGCTGCTCAGTGTCTCCTCAACAAATCTAAAATGGTAAAGCAATAAGTAGCCCTGGTAGCTTTCCAGCTGTGATCTACACTGCTATTTGCTGTTTATTAGTTCATATTATTACAAAGTTCTCATTTTACACTGTTGTATTTTTCTTCTGGGCTTTTTTGCACAGGATTTTAAGTCAATACCTTAGAAAGTGAAGACTTGAGTTTGCCAACGTAATCCCAGACTGTCTTCGGTAAGATCCTCCCACCGATGTGAATTGTATCTGGTAAATCCTAAACAAGAAGAATGAAAGGTTAGTGTCAGGAAAACCAGAAGAGACTGATGTTTCAAAGCTATGCAGGTTGCCCCAGCCCAGTGGACAATGCACTATTACATTTTAGCAAGCTTCCATACAAGCTTTTCTACTTTCAGACAGGCCATTTCTAAATTTCAAGGTAATTAATTAAAAGACACTTTTCCAAATGACTAACATGATACAGGAAACAGAAAAAGCACTCCCAGGGAAGGAAAGCAGCAAAATGACAGCTAGTTCTATACACCCTTTAGTGGCTTTGTGCTCACAGGGAAGCTGCTATTTGAAATACAGATGTGGTTGGACTCAATGACCTTAGTGGCCTTTTCCAACCAAACCAATTCTGTCATTTGCTCCACGCTTTCAGTTGCTCAGGAAATGCTGCAGTAGAGACTATGAGTTGCATGAATTCTGTTGTGAGGACAGTGAAGCTTGTTCTAGCAAAAGCAACACCAAAAAGAACCACCAACCCTTCTAATAGAAGTCCTAAACCACACATTTGTGCTGGAAACTTCCTAACAGTCAAAAAAAAAAAAAAAAAAAAAAACCCACTTCAGAGAAAATAAAAGGTTACTTGTTTTAGAACAAGCCTTTATGCTGCCTCATTATTTGCATGTACACTCTCTCTGAATAGTATCATCCAACTGGTTGCATTTGATAATTAGTTAAAATGGTCACAAATGGCCAAATAAAATATTGTAACAGATCATAGCAGTGACCCACCCAGCTTGAGAACAAGACATCCCCTTTAAAATACTGCCTCTAAAACTTGTTTTCAAACATTGAAGAAGCAATAAAGCTCCATGTTAGATCCTAACATATATACCTACACATGTTTAAAGACGTAAGCATTCTTTACACATCTGTGAGGGAGTTCTAAAAGGCTGCTTTTTCTCTTGAGCTGCTTTTCCTGTTACTAAAGGGATGTCATTTGCCACGGCTACAGTTCTAATAACAGCCATAGAGTGACCCCAGCCTTTCTAACAACAGGATCTGCAGTAGAGATCTATTCTAAACACATAAACATGTCAGTGCTAACCTCACTAAGATAATCAAAGCACCCAGAGACAGGATAAGCTTTAGTGACAAATTTGGCCACGCTCTGCATGTTAATAAATCCTTTCCAAATGGTGTTGAGACGAGAGAGAAAGAGGGAAGTGTCGCTGTCTTGAGGTGAGCGTGGCTCTGCAACACTGCAAAACAAACCCAAAACAGAAAGGTTACAGAACACAAATTAAAATGGTCCCTTCTCTTCTTCCTATTTCCTCCTCTCATCAATCAAATACTTTAACAAAATAGCAGAACTCAGTGCTTCGTTAATGTTTTTCATTAACTAGGTATCAGTGCAAAAAGCAAGCAATTCAAAGAAAATAAAGTTGTGGCTACAGGCAGAAAGATGTTGCAAAGATGATCCAAGGGCTGGAGCACCTCTGCTATGAGGATAGGCTGAGGGAGCTGGGGTTGTTCAGACTGGAGAAGACTCTGGGGAGACCTTAGAGCAGTCTTCCAGTACCTGAAGGGATTGTACAGGAAGGCTGCAGAGGGACTATTCATAAGGGTGTCAAGCAATAGGGCAAGGGGGAATCATTTGAGAGTAGGTTTAGAGTGGATCTCTGGAAGAAGTTCTTAAGTATGCAGGTGGTGAGACTCTGGAATAGGTTGCCCTGAGAGGGTGTAGATACCTCCTCTCTGGGGGTATTCAAGGCCAAGCTGGATGGGGCCTTGAGCAGCCCAGTCTAGTTGAGAGGCATCCCTGCCCATGGCAGGGAGGTATCTCTAAGGTCCCTTTCCAATCCAAGTCAAAATGTGTTTATCACTGTAACTGTTGTGATCCTGACTCTGCAGCAAACTCAACTGAATTCTGCATTTCCCACTGTTTGAGTCAACAACCTGCATCTGAGATTCTCAAGAATTTGCTATGAACAAAAATATCTTTCAGCTGCAGTTGCATAAGGATATCCTTTGGAATATTTATTTTTACTACTGGATATACCCAGAATATGAAAAAAAAATTAATTTCCTTCCAAGTTGATCAGTTGGTTAATTCACAACTCAGATGTATTTTAATATAGGATGAAAATCTGGAAATGCCTTTAAACCATCTCTCACACAGACTTGCTTTCTATATACTGATGTACACACAGACCTCTCAGTCTGCATAATACCCTCAGGTTTTATTTTTCTACTGAAGCATGTTGTAAAATCTTTGCTGTCAACACAAGCTGATGCTGTAAAAATGTTACCAACCAGAGATGGTAAATTTAAACTCTAAATAAAGTGAGTGTGCTTTTTGGTGGGGAGGAGAGGAAGAGGACATGAGACACAGGAGACTCAAATGGTAACCATGGTACAGATTTCGTAGCTTGGCTTATTATTAAGTATACGCACTTGATATTGGGTGATTGATGAACTGCTAAGTATCTTGGATCTGGTGAAGATGATGGCTTTGTTAATATTGATTTGGGGACAGCCATAACTGTTTTTGAAGTCTCCTGTTTTGTTTCCCCTGTTGAAACTCTGTCAGATGCAGGGCCAGAACGCAGGGCTGACGTCGCAATACCAGAGGAGCTGCTCATTGCTGTCCTAGGGTCTCTGCCAGAAACGGTTACAGTTGTGACAACAGGGCCAGCACAAGTGGCAGGAAAAGCAGAAGCCTCTTCAGGTACAGAAGAATCTACACTGTTATAACTCTGTGTTGTAGGTATGTAGGTTCTTTCTACAACTGTCTGAGAAACTGTCTCTGCTGCTGGTTCAGTTTCAATTTCCATTGCATCAGAATCAGCTTCTTTGTCGGGCTCTGCTGATGGGGCTGGTGCAGAACTTTCAGGTTTTGGCTGAACTTCTGCTTTTGATTTTGACTCCACCTTTTTAACAGCAGCTGCTGTCTTCATCTTCTTAGATGGTACTTCATCATCAGATGCTGAAATCTGACCTATAAATTTATTTCAAAAAGCTTTTGATTACTATTTGACAATGAAATAGCTTGGAGAAAAACAAATAAACAAACCACACAGTTCTTTTACTTTGCACAAAACCAGCACTGGAGATACCTGTACAGATTTTGCAGTTCAGGTCAAAAAGATGAGCTCGGTGCTGACTTGTTGTATCCTTCAACATACTGCTAAAAACATCTAAAGGAGGAGCACTACTTAAATTTGGTGCAGTTCGGGCTGACTCTTGCTGCTCCTGAAAGTGAATAAACACAGACACACATAAAAAAAAAAAAAAAAAAATTCCAGTTGATAATTAATTTCAAACAGAAAAATATATTTTTGGAATCTGTTAATTCATTTCATTAAAAAACAGATTAAAGACCTTAGTTAAAGCATATTACATCAGATGGACTTCTCAAATAATATTTGGCTTATTTTATTCCACAATGTTCTGAAGTAAAAGAGCTAATGTTCAGAAGTCAATCATGTCTATGTAAATGGACAGCAAAGGCTGGAAAATGCACAGCATTTTAGAAGTGCACACAAAAGCTGTCTATCACTTGGTCCTTACATTACTTCAAAGTAAAACCTACTAGGTAATAATATCCTTACAGTTTATTGAAACAAGCTGCACTTGTGATGAAAAATTCAAGGCTCCTGTTTCCATTTATCTCTCTGAATGTCTTCATGCTGAATTAATAACCAATACTTACATCAGAATCAGACACTGGTGGAGAATCTTCCATATTTACAGCCGGCACATTTTCCCGTTTTACAGCAGCTTTCTTAATCTCCTGAGATTTGCTTCTTGCCTCTACTGTCTGAAAGAAACAAACCCATTTTGGTAAAGTCTAGACTAGACATACCTATCTCAGAGTGGTGAGACCCTGGCCCATGTTACTCAGAGAGGTGGGAGATGCCCCATCCCTGCAACCATTCCAGGTCAGGTTGGTTGGGGCTCTATGCAACCTGCTCTAGTTGAAGATATCCCAGCCCACTATGGGGGAGTTGGACTAGATAGCTTCTAAAGGTCCCTCCCAGCCCAAACCAGTCTGTGATTCTATGAAGAGTCCACATTTTGTAATTTTATCCTGTACCTTATTTTCATCTGGCTGGTAAAAATTAATTGGCCATTATTAGTATTTCATTAGGAAGAAACCAGTACATTAAGGGTTGGCAAACTTGCTCATAGCACACAGTGGGGCAATTATGTTACTTACTGCTTTAGCTGGTTTCTCTTTCCATACAGACAATTCTTTAGATAAAAGTTCTTCTGGTTTCATTCTCACTAGCTTTGACAGCGAGATTTCCTCACGAAGGACACGATGGAAGAGTCCCTGAGAACAGAACAGACTCTGATGCCATGCTGAAGAGAACCTTCTTAAGTAACTAACAGGATTTGCAGTGCCCAACAGGCAAAACCTGTTCTAGTTTCCTAATTCTCTATTAAAAATGCTAGCCACTTAGAAGCAAATTCGGCAAGGTGCAGAAATCAGAATGCAATGATTAAATAAACATGAAGTAGGAAATTTCCTCAGCATCAATAATGATTAATAAAACTGAATAGGAATGTCAGAAGTTGAACAAACACTCTCCTCTTTCCTGTCTAATGTAAAAATTTACAAATCTCAAGGAGTTTCAAGTGTTCTCTAGTGAGTATTTTTATCTGTACCAGCAACTTTTTCTTTTAAAGCACAAATATGATCATGCCCATGAGCAGTATCCCAACACAGAATGTCACAAGAGCAGAAGTCTGTATTTAATTTAAGAAAGCCATTCTGTAAATAAATATTTTCACATCAAATGCCTCAATAAACCCACAGGACCAACTGAAGTAGATTTTGAACTCTTATTTGGATAAAAATTATATTTTAAAAAGATTTTAAGAGCTTTGTAATAATCTTTCATAGCATAATTCAGAAGAGTGTTTATCTTGAACCTCTTTATGCTAGAATATACTGAAAAATATACCAAAAATCTATTCCAGTGTATTTATGGTTGAAGGAAATTGCAAACCTGGTTTTTGGGGTCCTTGAGATTGAACATGATGCTGCGATATTTACTCTTGTATCTGTTGTCTGTAACTTGGAACAAATTAAACATTTCCTTTTCAATATTTAGTGCTATTTTCCCTACTTCACTCTCTGTCATCACCAGGTCATCACTGTCATTGACTCTGTTAAAAACAAAAGAGAGTAGTTGCACTTCTTAGGGAGGGATCTTCAGGTTGAATTCATAAAACCTAAAGTTGTGGTGCTAACCTAGGCTCCTCTTCACTCAGCAAGGGCTCAAGACTCCTTTAAATAGACACCTCAAAGCCATCTCAAGACCGTGAACTGTAGACTACAGCAACCTTTCCTTACTGTCCACAGGTGGTCATGGAGGGAGCTTTAGGAAAAGCAAGGCAGCCTTTACACCTATTCCTGCTGGTGGCACTCAAGTCAGGAGTCTCTCAGCCATCAACCCAGCACCTGAGAGCCCAAGCACCTGAGTCTTAGCTTCTCCCTTGGGGAAAGCTTTTCCATGTCAGAGGCAATGCGAGCGTGCAGTGCTCTACAGTAAGGCTGGCTGACTGGCATTAACTTCAATAACTAGGGGGAAAACAGCTATTTGTTTGCTTGGTGAAGATTTTCTTTTCCTTTCCTGAAGTGATGCAGGGTTTGTTCTTTTTTATTTTGGGAGGGGAGGGAATATCAGTAAGCCTTTAACCTGTCACTGTGGCTATTCCAGAGCCATGCTTCCTACAACCTCTGCTTCTCCAAGCACTGCCATCAGCAGTACCTGCTTTATAAAAGCTTCTATGCTGTCGCTGAATTCTTCAGGTGCAATTGCCTCAATATAAAGGGGATAGGGAGGGTTCTTTGTTGTTTTTAAGGCTTTTTCACTTACACCTTTATTTTGTACCAGGGTTTTTTAACATAAACCTGAAATGCCAGTTGTACTTGTAGTGACTGGCAGTATAAATTCAGTCCCTCAATATCCCATAGCAAGATGTAAGGAACACCCTGCAGGTTAAACATTTACTTCTAGTTATAGCTTCCTATACCAATGAAGTGCTTTGAATTCCCACCTCTTCCACAAAATCTCTTTTAAGGATCGTCGAATGTTTTGCCGAATCTGAGAGTTGGGTTGTGACTGGGCAGGGTTGGCTGATGCTCTTCCTTGATTACTTCCAGATGTGGTGGCAATGAGAGAGGGTGAAAGTTTTTTGAGTCCTCCACCCAAAGTGGAAGCTGTAGCTGGTTTTTTGGAAACGACTGAGCCCTGAGACAGAGCCGAATGTTTTGCAGGAGCAGTGCCTGATGAAGGAACGCCGCCCGATGGAGCCCAAGGCTTCTTGGGAATTACACCTTTGAAACTCGAAGCAGGTTTAAGTGGTAGCTTAGTTACTGATGTGATAGGTAAGGATGTTGGCTTCTTTGGAGGAAGACTTTTAGGGAGAGAAGAGGTCTGTTTCTCCGTTCCAGACGCAACAGCTTTCTTTGATGCTAGTGTGGAGTCTGCTCTATCCTCATTCCTTCTCTCTTCCCTTTGAGCTATCAAAGCAAAGGAGAAAACAGAGCATTAAAGGCTTAACTTTAGAACTTCCTTTTCCTGAAGACCAGGTACCAAGCTGTAAGAAAAGGACATCTCCAGAGATTAATTATCAAGCAGGCAACTTAAACTATTTACTTTCACTTGCCTTTTAAAAAAGTAATTAAAACCAAAACATGCAGAGATTGATGTAGTGTTTTGGAAGAAACTTGTCTTTGGTTCTTCAGTATGTTTAAAGTCACTTTGGCTCCGAAGGTTAAAACTTTTATTTACAATCTACTCAAGAAAAATAAGGGGAGGGGAAAGAAAACACCCATCAAAACAAAAGAAAAATAACCCAGAAAAACCCAAACCCACAAAAAGGCACCACACCACCTTCAAAGATTCTTGAGTGGGATCTCACAGCTAAGCTTCAAAACCATCCTGAGACTTTTACACATTTAAAAACCAATAAATACAAGCCACATTTCGCATTTAAACAGAAAAATTCTCATAGCACCATACAGAACCAGTTTATTAGGGGCTGACCTGATGAGTCCATGATTTTGAAACTGCACTGTTAGTATTCTTGAGATTTAGTAATCCCTGTCACCCTGATTTTGCATTTTAAAGAATAAGCAAAACCAAGCGATGCAGCACAGAAGTTGCATTAAAAATAATAATTAAAAAAAAAAAAAAAAAAAAAAGTCTACTTGCCTGCTGGCATGAAAATCATACTGCTGATATTGACATAAAACTTACTAAGTTTCCCTACCTATTAGAGCCTGCTATCCTACTGTATTAGTTCCTGGCTAAATTCTAGATTTACATAATTAAACACTAACATTGCTGCTCAGGCTGTGGCCATCCAACCATCCAACAATTCTCAAACTATTCCATTTACAATGTTAAGATTCTATTGATTCCCTCCTAACGTTAATAATTGATACACATCATACACAAATAGCAAAGCAGAAGGCTCCAGTTTTTACACGTGTTGCAGTTAGACTCACACAAGACTTCTGAAGCAAGCAAGCACTTCTTTAAGCTGCATTTCATTTGGCACTGACAAGAAAAATTCAAGGCAGCAAAAAAAAAAAAAGCCAAAACCAACACTGCAACTCCCTCCAGCAGCAAACAAAACCTCATTTACAAGACACTAAACTTACAGTAGGCTAACACTAGCATATTTAACCTGACAGCTCTAACAGGGAAGGGTTCTCCTGAAAGAATTGTTTCATTTAGGGAAGTCAAGTTTGCTCCCAAAAAAGGGACATCATGTGACTCTCCCTTTCAGCTTGAAACAGCCTTGCAACTTTTCCCCCTACTCGCAGTTCAGGTACTCCCTGCGTGGTAGCAGCAGCTCCCAGCACAAAGACTCTTCTAAACCCCAGTATCCTTAAGTGGGCTGTTACTGCCAGCAGTTTCACCACAGACACTTAGATGAACTAAGGCACGAGGCTGTTTCTGCAGGGCTAAGGACAAAGGTGTGTACTGAATCTCTGCTGGAACAGCAGCCAGAAGATGCAGAAACACTGCAGACTTACCCTCATCTTTTTGCCTAGGAGCATTTTACAAGTAGATGCCTTGAGGAATTTCTCTGAGTGATACTAAACTGTCTGAAGTGTGAAATAAACCAGGCTGCCACAACACAATCAATTCACAGGATGTGAAGGCTCTGCTCTGAAGTACATTAAATTTACAACTCTCACACTACTCCCCTGGTTTTCTCTAGACTGGTCCTGGTTCTTGTCAGACACTGAACTAGGGAGACCTTCTGTGTGACCCACAATGGCTCTCATGCCCCCACCCTCCCCTACCCCGCTAACACAAGTTGCCAGGAGGGCTGTGGCAAGCTCAGGAACTATTGCTGATTGGGTTTGTTTGGTCAAATTCAGCACCCACAACTTGAGAAGGCCAACCTATTCTAAGTTCACAGTCTGGAACAGAGAGAATCTGAATACCCAAGCCATGCACACTGATAACACTGCAGGAGTGATTCCCATTCTTTTTCCTGGTTTATTGCATCTTCTGCACAGAATTGCACCTTCTCAGGCAGGCCAGAAGTGTTTCTGTGACTCATGATGGAATGCCACACCAGCACAGCTCAGGTTTCAAAGTGGTAACAGTAAATCCAGTCCTTTAGTTCTTCTGGTTTACAGAAGAACAAAATACAAACTCCTAAGTTTGCATTTATTCCTCTACACACTACCTTTAAAATTAGTAGTTCAAATTAGTAAGAAGTACATTGATAAAAATAAAACCAGCACCGCTAAGATGTTGTATGTCTGTCAGTTGTTGTGCACAAGGGTTATATCCACACCACAAAGTAGTACTATCATGCTAGGAGTATGAACCTCTGTAATAAATCAAAGTACTAATGCAAAAGCAGATTGAAGTTCCCAGGGTTGGAGGGCAGCAGAATCGCTGTCCAAGGAGAAAGATGCAGAAGCATCCTTTATTCTGCAAGTTGACATCATGACCACTTCAGCAAGGTTTCCAAAGCAAGGCATGGCATGCTGTGCTGCTTCAGCCAGCAGAAAATGTGCAAACATTTCATCAGCTTCTTGGAACTACAACACTACTTTACACCAATTAACCCTGCCTAGCACAACTTGATTAAGAGAAGCTGATGGTACCAACCTTGGATACGTTAGTTCAGGCACAGGTAGGTCAGCCAGTGCTTCAGAACATTTACCAACTCCTTTTTCACATCTACAGGATACACTACTTGAAGGACACTTAAGCTGGATGTGTATTTTGCCAAAGAAATAAGACTACTTAAATCCCATGTATGCAAATATGGCTGTAGACAAACCTCATCTAAGAAACTTTTTATCCTGTTTTGATTATGAGGAAGCAGAATTTTGTCCTATCAAGTTTCAGGTTTTAGGAACAAGCTTAATGTGTTGCCACGCAGATCAGCTGAACCAACTCACTGTGTCAGTACACGAGTCTTGGATCCAAAGCACAGCTCAGCTGAGCAAGAGGAAGGAGCAGGACTGCCTCTTCTGGTGGCAGCTTGCCCTTCTATTGTACTCAGCTACAACATGAGCACACTCCAAAGCCGAACACCATCTTCTGATGGGTATGAAACTGACAAGTGTGTGTTTGGAAGAGTTAACAGACACATGTACTCTTTTCAGAGAGCAGCATGCCAGTGTATGTGGAATTAAAACTTCTGAACAGATGCCACAGCCACTCGGGAAGCAGACGGGGCACAGAACAGAGCAGGTGTTCCCTCAGACCAGGAGTTTCAAGTCACTTGGCTTTGAAGTCCGTGAGCAACTTGAGGAGCAGCAGTCAGCGTCCGCTACACTCACAGGCCACTGCATTTTAAACTGTGACATTTCCAGTCCTTTCCAGCAGCAGCCCCAGTGTACCTACAATAAATGCTTTTGAACAAACGCACCACAAGAGGCAGCTACAGAGCATGAGTCTGTCCAGACTCTGTTAGAGAATCAGTGAGCCTCACCACAGGCACATTAGTGCCAGGAGGTGGCATTTTGTGGCTCTTCTCTTCAGCACTTTTGAGTACTTAGGTGCACCTCTCATGGTTCAATGTTCAAAATATTTCAAACAAAACAAAGCCAAGCCATCAATTTCTATGTTCCCTGCTTGGTCCTATGAGCCACTTCTTAGGACAGCAGCAGGATTCTTATTGACTGGAGCAAGGCACGGGTGAAAATGGGTAAGAGAAACAGGTGGAGCTAATGAGCCAGCTTATTCCCAGAGTGAAATCCACTGGCTCCTCAGGCAGCAAGACGTGCACGCCTTGCAAGGCTGAAGGAAACAGCATTGCTATGGAATGTTCACTACAGACATAATTGTAATCTCTCCCACTAGACATCAACAGAATTTCCTCCCCAAGGGAAATTGCCCGTGAAGCTCCACCAGCTATTACAACATGCAGCCAAGAACAAGGCTTCTGTAAAGCAGTGGAGGATGTAACAGCCACATTATCTCCTGTGTTAAAGATGGGCCCCTTGAAAGCCTGATGGATATGTATCCTTCATTTATACATCTCAACTTGGATGTTTCAACACAGCAGTGTGGTTGTGGAGGCCTAATTTTAGAACAATTTTCACAGAATAATGCTGTTTACTTTTGCCTGGAGGAGAATGCATGAGGAATGCATTCTCATCAGAACTCTCACCTACACTGGCAAGTTGTGTTTTACACCACCAGCGCAGAAATTATCCAAAGGAATTAAGATATTTCTATGTAGCACTCAAGTCTAGGTTGTGTCTTCCCCCTTCTCTACTTAAGTACTAGCTTTAGAAAGTCACTTCAGAAAAATATATCATCACTCTTAGCTTCTCTTTCCAGGATCTCACTTGTAACAGGTTATTTTGCTGGAGACATTTATCTAGTTTCTCCAACTTCTAAATACCTGAGGAAATGTGCTATTGCTTTTTATTTATCATTCTAAAATTAGTCAAATCACATTTTAAAGATCTTTCTTACTCTAATTGATGCCAAGTTGCAAATGATGCTGTAGATAAACCACAGGCAGTTATACTTGAAGACTCTGTTTTGCTATGTGTCTGTGAGACTCGGATTTTTCGCTGAAAAAAAAAATCTTTGCAAAGGAAAAAACAAAAGTGGGGGGGCACCACAGCTACTGCTACAGAACATTAAACAGACTTTAGTGGAAGATGTCTTGCAGCCATGCAAGCTGCTGGTTTGTTGCACAGCAGTAATTATGAGAGGCTTTCCTAAAGAATTACAACTTTGGCAAAAGGCTGTTCACACACAACTATTGCCTCTGCTGGTTAATGCTGTCAGTGTTCCACTCTGCGCTCCTCCAGCTTCACTAAGCCACTTTCTGCCGCCCCCCCCGCCCCTCACACGAAGAAGTTCCTCATGGGAGCACGTAGGAAGCACACGCTGATGTCCAGGCTGCTTCATCTTGTCCACCTTGCACAGACCTTTCCACAGTGGAAGCAGGTGCTGGCAGCCCACCACTTCAGCAGGCTTTGCCTTGCACAAGGCAGCCTGCATGCTGCTGAAGTATGTGTGGGTTCTACAGGCATTTTTCATTCTCTGCATTCCTCGTAGCTAGGAGACCTTTAGAAAAAAAAATAAAAAGCACAAACCACAACTTCCACAAGTATCCACAGCATACAGGGTTGGGTGGCACCAACAGTAAGAAAGCTGGTAGCATTTTTCTGTAAAAATAATTTAAAAATTCAGGAGGATTCTACAGTCTATTAAACCCAAGGAGTGGGCATACCTGTGATCCACTTTTAAAAAGTGGATCAGTTACTAAAAAATTTTTAGATCCTTTTTTTGAAAAGCTGTCACATGAGGAAAAGTCACATCAGTGCAGCTTTCCTGTTGTGAGAAGGGCAAAACATAGCTTTTAAAAGGCATTTTCCAGGAAAGCTGGCCAGAGCCACCTGACGGTGGGCTTTTGAGCAGAGTTAACGATCTGCAGCAGCACTGGCCTTGATAACAGCTTTAAAGACCCCACAGGAATTAAAGTGTGAAAAGACCATCCAGAAGCAATCATCTACGTGAGGAATTCACAAACAACCCAGCCAGTATTGAGTGTCACTCAAACTGGCCTGTGAAGTTGTACTGTGCAGTGCTGCAAGGTCCTGCAGCTCCTTCTTGCTCAGGTGCAGGCAGCTGCATGATCCATTCCTCTGTGCAGTCGTCCCAGTGTGCTGCAGCTGCCCAGTCTGAACACTGCAAAAGGTGAGGGCAGCTGACTTTGGCTTGTATCACAGCAGGAGAGGCTCTTGCTTCAGAGAATGCGACATACTTCACCCCGATCTGCCAATATATGAGACTTTTAAGAACTACATTTCTCCCTCTGGGCAGGATTTCTCTCAACTGGTGGTGTTCCAACAGCTTTCCTTTGCCACTTGGCCTCAGTATGTCCTAAGTGGACTTGTCTGATGCCACCGTGGCAGGACCCCTTTCTGCATGACTTGTGATAGAAACAGAACAGATTTGAGCTGACCCCTCCACCCCAATGCCAAACTTTAATCCAAGAGTTCTTCTGAAGTGAAACCTTTTGATGCATAACACTAAAATCTGAACAAAATACAGGGTGAGCTGGTGCTTTAGATGTCAGTTATAAAGCACTCTACAACAGAAATTACTTACCAGTTACGAGAGGTTCCTCAAGAGCAGCCTTTGCACAGTCACACTGCTGGGATGCACGCCTGACATCTCCAAGCCTCAGAAACGTGTCGAGGAGTCAGTCCTGCTGGGTGCCACTGAAGCACCCTCTGGTGGCACTGAACACTCAGTGCCCAAGGCAGTGAAGGTGAGGTGGTTTGTTACCGCTTCAGTTCCACGGCTGTTCAGCTGTTGCTGTCCTGAGACCTGGTTTTGCTAGACTTTTTGTCATTAGTTCTGCTTTAAGTATTGAACTACTCCGCAACAGGTTTCAGTGTTAGTTTTCACTGTTACTTGCCTACGGAACGTGTCTGCTTCAAGACCAGATCAAACTTTTATTACCACACACCAGCGTTTCACAGGTGTGCTTCCTGCCCTGCTGTTTGCCTTCAAAAGCTTCCATCGGTTCTAATCTGCACCACAATGAGAGGCTCCTAATTAAGCTGCCCGTGTGCTAAGCCCTTACATTCCCGCACACAAAGTAAACCTGTCTTCAACATTCAGCAGTTTAGGGAATTCTGAGACAAGGGTCCTCTCTGCGGTGGTGCTGCAGTTATGCTCATGCAAATCTGCAGCGCAGACGCACAAAGCTTTGTTTTACACTACAGGAAACCAGAGTACTTTATCTGATCTACGTTAGACGGCTGCATCTTCAGAACTACACCATAGTGAGAGAGGCACTATCTGCTGCAAAAAAAGGGCTCCTTATTGTCCAGACTGTTCGTGGGATTGTTTTCATCATTCCTTGCAGGGACAGGCCATCTTCAGGTTCCAAGTTCAGTACAGCCCAGACACAGCGAATCATCACCACCAAGACCAGCAGCAACACTTGGCTCCGAAGTGTAAATTATCACCTCAAAAAACCCCTTTTATTTGGGGAGAGGCAGACAAAGATCTTTTTTTTCATTGCCTATGTGACCAAGTGAGCAAGTTCAAATGACTAACATCAGTAAAAGAAAGCAAAACAGCAGTAGAGGGTGGTGAGGCTCTTTTTTAATCAAATGTTTATCGCTTTCAGTGTTGGTGACAGGAGATAAACCACCCTAATATTCAGTGTATCCATGAATTGTTAACATGTTTCTGCCCCCCAACCCTTCCCCTCAGGAATGGTTCCTTAAACTGAAGCCAAGCACCCATTCTGGCAAGTGTTGGTGCTCTGTTGTCCAAGTGCCTTGGGGGTGCTGGGTGCCTGAAAGGCTCAACAGCAAACATGCCAGCAGCAGGGACCAGCCTCCCTAACTTAAGAGACACGCAAAAATCTTCACGTGGCTGATGGCCACAGGACAGATGTAACATACCTTGTAGAGCTGAGAAGGGGAGCTCCAGTAGTTCACAGGCAGATGGTAATTGCTCCCCAGGGATCCCACTCCTCCTTTTAACTGCCTGGGTCCCAGGGGATGCTGACTTCAGCAGCCACTACTGGTCTGTCTCGCTCCACAGCCAGACTTCAGATCATGTGCCAGCCTGAGTGCCAGCACAGCCCCTAAAAAAAATACAAACCCAGTTCAACATTGCAACTGTGTTACACCAGTCACTCCTGTACTATGCACTTTCCAAAGCCAGACGATGTCCAGGGTGACTTCTCAGAAGTTCTGGCAGACTCATCTTGGGTTTTCTGATCATTATTTGGTCTGTCAGCAGCCTTTCTGAAAACTCTTCTAGTTACAAAGGGTTAAAGCTAGACCTACACATGCAGCAGCCACATGTCCCAGAAAATGGCCAGTAACATAGAGCAAGTTTTTATTCTCTTGGGGCTACTCACTTCGTACTGCCTCTTACTGTGGGTCTATGGTGCAGACTATAGCATGAAGCAAAGACACTTTAGCTGTCAAAGGAGTTATGTGAGATGCCAGAATCATTTTAGCAGCATTATGGGACTTGGCCAGGCCGGCTTCTCCCATGGTGAAGTGCTCATACCGAAACAAACGCATCCAGTTTTACTACAGTCAGTTCTTGCAGACTAACACACCTATGGCTGAAGAACAGCTCAAAACCAGCTTCTCAGTTTAAATACTTTTTTAACAGTTAAGCTAAACCAACAGCAGTTATTCATGTACGCTGCACCCAGCTGAAGACTCACAGCTTAAACTGGTACAGTCTTGCCTTAGAACCATTACATTAGTACCAGTCTGTGTGCCTTTCTTCTCTTCATAACAGTACTTACAGCCTCCTACATCACTTTTACTTTTCAACTGTCTTGAGTGTACATTTTCTCTTTATAGTGGCATATTTTCTTTCTTTCCTGCCTGTACTGTTGTTACAGGAAAAAAAACAACTGACACAAGAAAGAAATACATAAATAACATATGCTATAAGGATTTTGGTATGCAGACCATGTTTGCTGATGATGGCCTCCCAGTATCACTGCATTACTCCCATATTTTGTTAAAGGTGTACATCAACAATGCAGTTCACGTGCCCTTATTATCTGGGACCTTTGACTACACCAGCAAACAATATTCATTTTGTGAATAGGTCTTGGGTATAGAAAAGCTTAGCTGCAGAAGAAACTAAGGAAACTCAAAAGGGCAGGGGATAATGAAAGGAAATTTGCATCATCAGAGCCAGGGCTCTCCTCACACCTGGTCTCCAGGAGGTGGCAGCGTCGCCTCTCCACTCACTGCTGAGAAGCAGGAGAGGAGCCACACACAGTGCTTCCCCTTCTCAGTCCCGGTCATTAACGGCTATGTAATACTACTACCAAGTCAGACATACTAAATGAACACGAGTTTACAGATAACTGTCTGGGTGAGACAAAGAAATCAAAGTTTTTACTTGGGGTGTTCTACAACAAGAAGGGTAATAAACACATTTAATGTCTATTTTTTACCTATTAAAATCTTGTCACTCCCCTGTGCACTTCATTTCTTTCACCAATAAATGCAGTTAGGATGTTTGAGCACCTGACTGGAGTAAATCAGCAGTTCATGTATTTCTTGTAAGTCCACTGAGTCAGGTCAACTTCCACGAGGATCTGAAGCACTGATGAGTACTTCATTTATGTATTACTGGCCAGTTCAAAAAGAGAAATACCACAAACATCCATCTTCTTCCCCTTCTTTTGGATTAATTTTCTCTTTTAAAACTGCTGATATATTTGCAACCGACTTCTATTTGGCCATTAACAAAAATATATTTAAAAGTCTCAAGTTTTGCTCTTTGAAGCAGAAAACTCAAGTTCAGGTGCCTCAGATATAGATGCTGATACTGCTGACAAACCTCTGTATCAGCAAACTTCATGTGCCTTTATAGGGCAGTAGTAAATATACGGGACAAATATTGTTATAAAGGCAAATCACTATCTTAATTAGCATAAAACTGAATTAGAAAAAGCTCTCCAAGTCAAATAAGCACTGCATGCAAACTGCTTTTGTGGTTCCTTCTGGGGAAAAAAAGGGTTTATTTTATGCTGTGGGAAGTTTATGCTCCTCCAGTGTAATTACTGCTTTCTATTACTGTAAGCTCTGTTAGTCTGCTAATGAAACTGAAACATTTCAGAACTCCTTTTGGGTGGTGCTTCTCCACACACACAGATGATCTTGCTAAACAAGCAGGAATGTTTCATCTTTGTTATAAATTTTACATCTCCTTTGATATGCCCTAAATGCTGACAATTAACACTAGCTCATATGGCAAATTCAGTATTTCTACCACAGCTTGAAGTCTCTGAGCAATATTCCTAAATCTGAACAATCCCCTGTATCCATTTGGAATCTAGGATGGCTTTGCAAATTCAATATAAAGGTTGAGTGTGGCATATTAAACGAATTCCAGTTTTCCTAATGGAATTGAAAGCAACACCTCTGGGAAGGAATCTGACACATATCTAATTTCCCCTTATAAATGTGTACTTCAAATACTGCTTGCAGCTTTAAGTTGCACTTAATGTTCACTGATCAGTTTAAGGCATTTCCCACTTATTAAATAAGCAGGATTATTTTCACTGGGAACATCAAATGTTAAGACAGTGTCAGGCTCCAGAGTCTGGTGTATGAAGTCACTTTCCAAGTATAGCCCTAACTCATCCACAAGGAAGTTACAGAAAAAAAAATAATTAGAAGGTGAAAAAAAATACAAACTGATGTGGTAACAGAGAAAGAAATCACTGCTCTGTATCCCTGCATTCTACTAGCACCAAACATAATTTTTGAGTATTTAAATGCAGAACAGGTTGGGAGGTGCAGGGGGCTTGGTGGCAGAGTTTAGTTGCAAACATGCCCCTTATCACCACCCAGCACATCTGTAAGAGTGGCTTGATTTTCTTCTTGCTACTACTTACTAAACTAGTGTCGTATCAGACAGTAACAAAATCTTGTACCTGAAAAGCAGAGAGCAAAGTAAATCCATCTCTAAAATATAATAAACTGACCAATGGGAAGAGTATTAGAGAAATCAATTCTGACAATCATGTTCCATTTCCTTAATTCCTAGAGGGCCTGGTGCACTGAAGTCACAAAGAAGGATTTGCAGACCATGGCTTGGAGCTGTGGGAGAACACGAGCATTTCTGGAATACTGTACATGGAAGAGTCCAGTCCTCAGCCTTCTCTAGGTGATCTTAATTCCAAGCATGAGACCCTTGGATGTCTGAACTAGTCATCTTCAACATCTCTCATAATCAATGTTCAGAAATAAGCATTTCTAAACAGTGAGTTACTTTGTTCTCAAAGGATTCATGCTTAAATCAAAATCATATGTTCTATCCACTGCAGGTGTTTTCCTTGACAGAGCAGCTCAAACTCAAGAGTTCCAACTTATAGACACCTAAAGTGAGATGACTCTCACAAATTTGCTCTAAATGCTCTAAACATCTGTTTCAAACTGGACATAAAGATTCATTAGACAAAATCTTGTAGAATATTCTCAGAGATGATTCAATGACAGCTTCTTGGGAAGATTATGGGTCAAGTCCATCCAGCAAAAAGCAGGTCAAACTTTTTCCACACTACAAAATTTACCTGGGAACTCAGAAACAGCAGAGTCCTCACCTTAGTACAACTTACCTTAATAACAGCAGCTTGAAGTTCTTCCTTGCATTTGATAGGAGAGTTCTTCAGCACACAAACTAAGCTGTTTTCTATTTGTAGTTTATACACATTTTGGAACCAACTGAACAATTTAGCTGCAGGAATCTAATTTTCTACTGGAATTGGTTAAATCTGTGTTACCGCCAGCATGGTAAATTTCAAGTTACTACCCCCTTATAAAAACCCTCGCTGCCTCAAACCCTGTATTTCTGCCTCCTACAAACAAACCCCTACAGCAATGAGGACTTTTAAACTGATATGGTTATATGGACACTTGCAATTATATTGTAACAGAGTGTGTCACAAAAATTTGGCACAAGATAATAATCCCTTATGGCTACATCTAGGTCCTTCTCTCCGAATTTCAGGCATGTTTAAAACACTACTGGTTTTGACAAAAAAAAGTTACAATTTCTTTAGGAGAAGCTTAAAAAAAAATTATCAAGTTTATCAAAATATAGATCTTAAGAATTTGCTATAAAAAAAGGCACAGGGCCCAAGCAGCAAAATATGCAGGGAAAATTCATAACCATAACCATTTAAACATTTGATGTGGGTAAATAAAATTAAAATGTATCTTTAACAACTACTCTATGCTACCATAACAAGTAACAATTAAAAGCTATTCTGTGCTATCATAATAAACAGCAATTTAAGGAAGCTGGTGCTCCCTCAGTGTTTAAAAATTACATCTACAACCCCCCATCTTAATTTATAAACTTATGAGTTACTTTACATAACATGTTTAATACCTAAGTTTATTCCTGAAAATAAAATGTAAATTGGGCTAAAGTGTGGATAAGCAAGCTGCAACAACTGTAGTTCTGAACTCATTCATCTTCAAGTGAGTGAGCATTAGACACTAGTTCATGTGTCTTGTAAATGTGACATGTAAGATTTCATTGGAAGTTCCACCACTGCATTACAAAATTACTTAGCTGGAGTCAATAAAAAACTGTCATTAGCAGAAAGCCTTGTTCAGGCTACAAAGCAGTTATTTACTTACCTTCATGTGAGTTACAAGGGTGCTACTCAAAACCTGCAAAAATATGCAAGGCAATATCTCTGCCTAATAACCCCTTAAGATGTGTTCTTGTGTGCGGAGAATGTGTGAAGTATGAACATATAAATAAAGGAGAAAAAAAAAAGGTGCTGCCTCCCCTCCAAACTTAAAAATAAAGAATGGTCCTTAAATTATTTCATGTAAAGGAAGAAGAGCAGCAGGAAGAACCTGGATGCATTTGACAGTTAAAAGCTGTTTACAGAGGTGTAAAGTAACGTTGGGTACCACGTTGAAGATTTCATTCTTGGCACCAGCACTGAAAATGCAAGACCTGAGAGACAGGTGCCAAATCCAAATTACAAAAATACAGTTCACATTATTACAGTCGGCTTCCAAGTCACAGTGCGCACTGTGCAAGCCCTTTGTAAAGCTTAACATGAACATAGCAATACTTACCTTGGCTAGATCAGAAACAGTTATTGTCTTATGGGAAAAATTTAAAGCTCAATCACATAGTTTTCATCCAGAAATCAGGTGGGTGGATTGACAGGCATCTTAACCATACAACAGACATATGATACAAACAAACCTTCTATAAAGCGTCTCCTATTTGCGTGTATTGTGTGAGAATCTTTGAAGGTAGAGATAAATAGTTTGGTGCCACATTAATTTAAAAAAAAAAAAAATAAAAATAAAAAAAAAAAATTAAACAACCCCAAATCCTAAACTCCCTAATCTGGCAGAGCCAAGAATGGATGGGTAATTCAAAAAAGCATGTAAATGGTTATTCAGGAATATCCCTATGCGATACATACATTTGAACAACAGTGAAGATGAAATGGCAGCAGTCCTTTCAGGCTTTACAGCATTGTAATTATGATCGCTTGCCCAGGACGGTGTGCTGTGCTCTGCTGCTGGCTCTCTAGCAAAAGCTTGAGTGTTTGCCTCAGTCTTGGCAGCTGGCAAAACAGTCTTCTTCACACTGATTTCTCTTTTCTCAGGAAGATTTCTCTTTTGGTTTGACAGAGGCTTAGAACCTGCCTGTATGATTAAAAGAAGCTTAATTACTAATCATCATCAAATCCATTTTGCAAACAAGCAGAGCTATAGTTACGCATCCATGTTTCCTTTACAATTAACTCCAGTAAATACTCTTGAAATGATTCAATTTCACACTTACAGAGTTGTAGAATGGTTTGGGCTGGAAGGGACCTTGAAGGTCACTTAGTTCCAATTCCCTTGCCATGGGCAGGAAGATCAGCTACTAGACCAGGTTGCTCAAGGCCTCATCCAACCTGGCCTTGAACACCTCCAGAGAAAGGCCATTCACAACCTCCCTGGGCAACCTGTTCCAGTGTCTCACCACCCTTGCCCTCACAATTTCTTCCTAATATCCAGTCTCAATCTCTCTTCTTCCAGCTTAAAGCCAGTATCCCTTGTTCTAGCACTACAAGCCCTTGTGAAAAAGTCCCTCTCCAGATTTCTTACAGCCCACCTTACGCAGTGGAAGGCTGCTCTGAAGTCTCTGGAGCCTTCTTTTCTCCAGGCTGAACAACCCCAACTCTCATTTTATCTTGTTTTGGTAGGCTCCACACATTGTTGTCCTCACTGGGCAGGGGTATTTTTGAACCAACAGCAGTTTCATCTAATTTTCAAGTCTATAATGCAAAAGCAATATACACTGAAAGTTCAGGGAAAGAGAATGGTAAAGAAACCACCTCGGAACAACAGAATTTATCAAGTTTTGAGGTTGGTTGTAAAAACTACTGCTCATTTTGCAGTGGTTTTAAAAGGGGAAGACGACTTTGATTTCATTGTTTGGCTTCCCAAAGCACATGAACAATGCAGTCATATTAGCTCACAATTCAGCCAATTCACAATTCGGCCCAAAGCCCAGTATTTCAGCTTGAAAAAGTAAAATTAATTTGCAATTAAATTCTAATTTAAAAAGACATCCTGCTTGCATTTTTTTCCCTCCAAAGGTAAATTATTTTGGAATTAAAAAAACTTCTAAAAAGTTTGCTGCCATCCAGAAGGCACCAGCACGAAATTACTCTAAAAATCTTAACTGCCTCAAGATAAAGTCACAGGAAAACCTTTTATTATCTGAAGAATACTTTAAGCACAGAAACAGACAAGAGAACCAAAATAAAATGTATTAGAAAGCTCCTCTTCAATGCAGAGCTTGACAGCTTTACCTCAAAAGGGAGAGGCACAGAAACATGCCACTGTGCTTCAGGACAAGTGTTCTGGATGATAAACATCAGCTTACCTGTAGTTGGGATTTTGGCATGCCAGGTTTTTCAGATTTTGGTTTGCTCTTCTCTTTAGGTTTTGGTTTTCCATCTTTGCCAGCACTTAAAAACTTCATAGTGGCTGCTGCATGTTTGAGAATGCAATCGTTGCTGCAATACACAGAGTCAGGCTGAGCCAGATTGAAACAGCCAGGGCCAATGCACTTGGAGGCACCAGGAGCTTCGATCACCTACAGATTGAAACAGGAGTGAGTGCAAACTTCAAAGAGGACACAAGAGAAACACACCTTTAGACCATGAGGAAATGCTTATATGTTGTATATACAAACTACACCTGCGACTGTTAGTGACTTGCACAAGTGCCAGCACAAAGACTTTTAGTCATGGTAGAGCAGAAACAGCCCCCAAAAGTATAAGAATTTCATTCCTGTAATAGGGTTTTCAAAATGTGTTGTTTTCCTCAAGTGGTTAGTTTGCTGGCAGTGAACTAAGGGAGGCTAGCCTCCTCTATTTTCAGATCCTTTAAGCACATAAATGCTTTTCGCTGATTTCCTGTGTCATCTGAGTAATCTCCTTAGTCATGCAGAACTGCACAACTCGTTTCTCAAGAGCATGGTTTCCAAAACACACTTTACTTATGTCACCATCAGCTGCTGCCCTCAACTATGAGCACAGGCAAAAGGAAGCACTTAGCTGTCCATGGGTATGGTTCATTCCTGCTCTACAGTTTTACCAGCTTTAAGTTGGGAGACTTGTAGAATTAAACACAACCATTATACATGATTTTGCCATAGCTTAATACCTCTTACACACTGAGAAGTGTGCAGATGCAGTCTCTATCTTCCTCTACTTCATAATTGCTCTTTATAGTGAAGTGTTATACATTAAGCACTTCAAATGCTACAATAAACTTGTTCCTTGAAAAGAGTACATTAGGTCAAACAAAGCTACAACTATCTTAAAGCTCTTTAGGCTCCAACATATCATCTCTAGGTATTACTATTCTACATCACTCCTAAAAATGCTGTACAACTGACCAAATACATTAAGCTCTATAGAGCCTCTTGCCTATCAATAAACTGCAATTTGTAATTACCAAAATTAAGCCTTCCAGGAATATTTACAGTTAAAAAAACCAAACCAAACATTTGCACAGTGTGGTTTATTTTTGCCCAGCTAAAAGTCATTAATACAGTAAGCCAATTTGCTGCAGTCTGAAAATTTTTATGGGAAAACTCCCAAACCCAGGTTTTAAGTTTGTGCTTTAAAACACTTTTTCATCATGTACACGTTTAACAGGGAAGGACAAGGAAGATGTTCTAATTTGAGTTCCCCAATAAGCACTTCAAACAAAGCTGTCATTTCTCATTAAGGGTATTTACTTAGGTGATCACAAAAACTTCCAGTGTTGATGTTTGTACTTATACAATTTCCAGGAGTTTTAACCACAATCTCCAATTCTACAGCTACAGGTGCATATGGACATCCAAAAAAAAGGAGTCTTCCTCAAAGTGTTTAGATAACGGATAAACTGAATAGAGGCCAATCGGTCACCATAACAGAGAGTGACTTGAGCACAGTCATTTGCGTAGAACACGCAGGGAATTCTGCAGACAGAACAGTGCTAGTTTGCACAAGCCACAGAGGCACCTTAACTGAGGTGCCAGGGACAGCAAGAGGTAACACACAGAATCCCAGCATGGTAAGAGTCGGAAGTGATCTCTGGAGATCGTCTATTCCAACCCGCCCCACTACAGCAGGGTCAACCACAGTAGGCTGCCCAAGTTCACAACACCTGTGTGAGTTTGGAACCTCTCCAGAAATGCAGACTCCACAGCCTCTCTGGGCAGCCTGGTCCAGTGATCCAGCACACTTCACAGAAATTAAGTTTTCCCTTAGGTTCACGTGGAACTTCCTGTGTTCCAGTTTGTGCCTGCCATCCCTTGTCCTAAACAGAGACTTGACTGTTCAGTTCTCTCAAAACACAGTACTATCTGGTAAACACAGGTAGAGCAGTTCCAATCCATTTGCAAATGTGAAAAGAATACCTAAAACATGAGCAGTTCTTCCATAGAAATCAACAAGTTAATAATTGTATTTCTTTCACTGGAGAGATGCCAAACACATTCAAGTACCTTATTAGCACACTCACATCAAAGACTAATTCATGATACTCAGAAGCAAAACTTAAAATGCATACCAGCTCCAACAGAAATGGACTCTCAAGGGCTATGTGTAGAAAAAAAAATCCCCCACAACTATATTCATAACTTCTGAATAAATTATCATTTTCTACACATTTATCTTCAAATAGTAAATACTTATATATAAAGTTCAAGCTGTTCTGATCTCTACATTGAGCTCATTACACTGACAGGAACAGCTATGCTATTTGACTAGAAGTGGAATGAATTGTTCCATGAATGCAGTAAATGCTCTACAACAGAACGATTACTCTAGAGGGATGCTTACAATCAAACATGTTAATATTTATTCTGGAATGATTTAAAAGTTTCATGGTTAGGTGTGAAAGAACAAATTTATACAGAAAAAAAAATAAGAATATCTGCAGCATTCTAACAGAAGATACATTAAATATGCTCAAGGCATAGCAAGAAGGAAAATGTTTCAAAGTTGATATTACTGCAGTAGCTCAGACAGTAGTAAGACAACCACCACAGTATGAAGTTTTACAATCTGTGTGCACTGAGTTGAATCACAGAAGAAGCTTCTTTGTATTTTAAACCGAACATGGAACTTACGTAAATTTTGTATATTCTATGCCCGAATTTGCAGTAATTTGAAATAGGCATTTTTACGTTAAAAAAGGTTAAAACAACTCTCTGTGTACTGAGAACTTGAAGAAGCATTGGGACAAAACCCACAACTTCAGAGACTGGAAATACAGAGGTCGTCCAGCTGGAATTAACTCCAACAGACACTTGCTATGTCAAAAGTTTTACTGGAATTGAAAATGTCCAAGACTGTTTCAAAGCCTGTATAAGCCAGTCCAGGACTCTAATATTTCAACTTAAAAGAATGTCTTACTATTTAATGTCCAAAATAGTGTACAGAAAGGGCATGACAGTACAAACCATTTCTGTACACCTAGATTTATTTTCTTTTAATCCCTTGCTTAAAAATAACTTTCAGTTCCTGTGCTAATAGAACTATGGATAAATTTCTGCTAAACAGTAAATATTTAGCAGAATTTTCAGCTTCATATTGACCTTTAAAAAATAAGTCATATTTACAGCAGTACTAGTAAGCTCTCCTCTTTACTGACTCAGTGAAACATGAAATATAAGAAACCATTTAAATACTTACAGGTTGAAATATCTTTAGTTTTTTCTTCCCACTTGGATTTGCAGCCTTTTCAATCCTGCCCTTGATTCCTTGGTCCTCCACAGATTTTTGTTCAATTGTTCCTATGCTTGTGAATTCTGTGCCATCCATGTTTACTTGCCCTGCTTTAGCTTCCTGCTGGTCTGCTTCTGAAATAGGCTCATCCTGTCCCTGGAGAATGGTGCAGTTTGGACAGATATAGTCCTCACCATTTCTTTCCAACAATCGCCCTCGAGCCTCAGAAATACCCACACAGTCACCATGAAACCATTCCTCACATCTATCACAGCAAATCATAAACCTAAAAAGAAAAGCCAAGGGAGAGGAACACAGGGTGAAACCTAAGACTAGCATTCAACAGATATATCAAGCAATGTATCATATATGCCCCACTGAAGTATCACTACAGTATTCTTCTCCACTGTTCATTTCTGCACTCATTTTATCCCTTCTGAGTATTTCTTATAAATTTCCCCTCAAACTCCAAACAAGCCTAACAGCACATTTACATGCACCCTCAAGAAGTAAGCATTGGCATTTAATTTTTCATCACAGAAAAATTTCAACTACTTGCCCTGTATTTTAAGTTGAAACCTTCCCCTACCTGTTGTTATGAGGCTGGCGACAGATACAATACAGTGCATTTGGGTCATAAATCTCAGACTCAGGCTTGCTTTTGGGCACCTCTTCAGGTTCTTCGTCTGTGATCCCTTTTGTGCCAAGGGCTGGCTTGGCTGCCTCTTGAACCTGAAGATCTTTAGTGTCTTCCTCAGACACAACCACTTGACTTGCAGTGTTGGTGCTGTCTGCAGTCTCAGGCTCTTGTTTGACAGGCGGTTCAGACTCAGCTTGTTTTTCAGGCTGGACATCACCTCTTTCTGCAGGATCTTGTTCCGAGTTCCCTTTCCTCACACGGTTCTGTACCTCCTTCAGGATCAGCTGCACAGGTTTCTCTTCAACTTGTTTCTTTCTTAGTCGATTCTGCAATTCCTTGAGTGTTAACCCATCACTATCGCTATCAGAAGTATGATCTTCCTCTACTTCCTCTCCGTCATCATCATCGTCTTCCTCCTCCTCCTCCTCCTCTTTTGCAAGTCTGCTTTTAGAGTCTTTCTGTTCCTTGCTACTCCTGGTGACAATCCGCCGAGTCACAGGTTTTGTATCTGGAGTGCTCTCAACACTGTCTTCTGAAGCAGTTTCAGCATCTGTGGCTGGACATGATGCTGCTTCACCTGAGTCTTCCAGAACAGTAGGCACAATCCTCCTTCCTCTGCGTCTTACTGTTGTAAGAAACTCTTCCACTCTTTCTGTTCGTTTTGGTTGCCGGCCACTACGCCTGAGGTTCAAGCTCTGCTGCTGCTGCGGCTGCTGTTCACTAGAGTCCACATCAGCATCTCCAGCATTCTCTCGCTTAGCAATTGTAGTCCTTCGGAAGCCCCAGGTTTTCCTGAACTCTTTACTTGTGGGCTTGATATTTTTTTGTTCTTCCTCGTTGCTTTGTTCACATTTCTCATCCAAAACTGATGCTAAAACCAAGCAAATAGTTATTAATCACCAGTTAAAGGAAGATGCTTTTTCTTTGTGATCTGCATTATTTTTTTTGTGATCAGTTATCTCTATCTCACTTTATGACCTTGTAAATGCAACACAACAGCAGCAGCAGCAAACTGCATCACTGAACACTCTGCCAACATAATCCATCTGCTAAAACCTCTTCTGTTATTTATGTGTGTATGTGTATACATATATACACACACACACACACTGGACAAATAAGCACATTTTCTGCTCCATTTAGAAGGAAGAAAACTCACCAGGAGAATTATTTTCCATGTTGTCAGTATTAGATACAGATTCTAATGGCACTGGCTGTGAATTTACAGCTTGTTCCATAGCATGGACACTACTGTCCCCACCCTGAAATGCTGAAAAGAAACACAAGGTTCAAAACTCAGACTCAAAATATAATCATAGCCCAATTATTAAATATTCTGATGTAATCTCACTATATTATTGTAAAATATTTAACCTGAATGTCAAGACACTAATATTAAACAAGAAGTGGACTGAATTCCTTCAAAGAGAAAGTACAAAGTTAGATATATATGGTTGGACAGCATACTGATATGTTTTACTAAGTAGCCTTAGGATTTGGGGTATTTTCTTATATTTCTCAAATGGTATGAGCCTAGTCCCTAGGGACTTTCACGGTATGAACCTATCCCAGAGAGGATGGGGGCAGAAATCTATAGCAGTCCTACTCCTGAGATGAATACAGGAACTATATATGGACCAGTGTGAAAGATCATGGAAGAGAACAAGGAGTCGTCTGAAACAGACAGCACAGACAGTGAGTGCTTTAAAAGGTGAGGATGGCATCAGGTATAATTAACATTTTCTGCCAGAAAGGATTACTGATTACCTGCAGCAGGGTAAGAAACAAGGCAGAAGCAACACTCAGCTGAAAGAAATTCAAAGCTACCACTGGTTAGATAATACAGGGTTAGTCACAGAATGATGAGGGTTTGAATTTCAAGCCAAATGTAAAACAAGAGGAAAACCCAGTTCTCCTCGTTACAATAACCTAGGTCTGTATCTTGTCTAATAAAGAGTTGATTCGGAAACACTGGTGGGTATTCGGCATAAAGCAGCATCATCTTCTCTTCATCATTCTTCTAACACAGTTTATGGATAGAAGAAATAATACACAGAAGAACAAAACCAAAAATCTTCTCGAATACCTCTAGTGGGAGGAAAATTGTGTTGTATGAAGCTTGAGAAAGGTTGCTTGCTGACATTTCTTTACAAAAGAGTTTTCAGCCTTCACAATCTATCAGAATGTCAGGAAAAATATCTAAACCCAAAGAAGATTCAGCAAAGAACCTTCAACTATCCATCTGTGCTCACAACCAGGATCTCTTTTTTCCCCTCACAAAGTCTTCTCCAGAAGAGTAGGAGACTCATTTAAGTCCGCAAAAACAAATGAGAGAAATAAATCTGAGACTGAATTTTGAGTAACTCGATTGCTACCTGGTTAGAACAAGTATTAAAGTTACTATTACATTATGGTGCAGTGTTTCACACTAACTGCATGCCAGGTGAATGTTCTAAATGAACACTGTTTTGCAGTCATTGCAATTACATTACTCATGTGAAACTCTAAGCACACCTTAATGAACCATGTAAACAAAAACTGTAGCAGTAAGAAAGGCTCCTCAACTTTCCTCCAAGAATGTTTTCTAGCAGCTGTGTGTGTATTCCTGGCTCAAGAATTGCACAGCCAAGCTAAAATGGAACAGGAATATAGTTCCTACACAACAGCACTCACTGAAAGAATCAAAGGTATTTCTAACACCAGATATATGACAGCTAAAGGATTCCAGAAACATCCTTTAGTAAGATTTTCCCCACTCCTGCAGTGTACACTGGTGATAAATGCCTCCTGATTTCATATCCTGTATCACCTACATTACTCTTCTGCCTCATCAAACATCTTTCTATAGTGCAACTCCTCTGCTTTCTGCCACTGTATTTACCAATGCCACAACAGACAACGTCAACACTATGGAAACAAACATTCAAGGCAGGTATGGCAAAAAAAAAAGCACACTGTAACATAAAAGCCTTTTCAGTGACAGACTATAAATGTGTTGCTGTAAAACCAGACGACTCCGAAACATCAACTTAAATAGTAACTTACTACTTTTAACACTACAGTTGGAATGAAAAGTTCATTTTCAGCCTGCAGTATACAGGTAAAAAGCTGAAACTGCTTCAACCCTGCAAGAAATTCCATTAAGTTCTCCTGTAACTATAATTTTTAAAATGTTTTAAGATAAACAGCACTAAAATACTATTAATACCAGAAAAAGGCTGTGATGGAAGCAAGGGAACAAGTAAAAAATACTTTAGAAGTTTACATCTTTTAACGTTTCTTCATCTTCCAAGGTAAACAAAGCTAAAAGCAGAGGTAACCCACATGCTGAGATATAAATTCCAGATTAAAGAGACAGGAAGTGTCTTCAATGTCTTCTACATGCTTTACCTGACACAGCATCAGATGTTCGAATGTTCTTCCCCTGCAGAGCTGAAGGAAGCAGAAAGCCAGAGGAGGGCAGCAAAGGATCAGAGTCATGCAGCATTATCCATCCAGCCCATGACTCAGAAGGGCCAGACTGAGGCTCTAAACTGCCAGCAGGACCATAGTCTGCCAATCCTCCTTTTCCTGCTGGCTCCTGAGGGGAAAAAACAGAAAGACAAAATAAGACGCTGATATTTTTATGAACTTGCCTTACTAGCGCTTATAAAAGCTTGGAACTGTTTTGCTTCTATTACAATACAAACTAAATTCTGACTCTTTTGCCTTCTTGGCAGTTATCTACTTTCAGAAAGACACAAAGTGGAAAGAAAAGTCCGAGTAAAGTAACACCAAAGCCGCACCACCTCCACCACTTACCAACAGCTGAGACTTTTGAAAGAAATACAGGACATAACTGTACTCTCAGCAATTAATTGAGATGCCATCAAGACTTCCAGAACAGCCACAAACTGCAACAATTCTACTCCACTTGTAGTATTTAAAAAGCATTCTGAGTGAAATTTAGTAAGCTTAAATGGTACAATGAAAAAGCAGAAATGCTTTTAAGCTCTACTAGTATGCCTAAGGTTACTGTAAGGCAATTTACCAGTTTGTACTAAATTCCATCGCAGAATTCTGACATCTGCAGCTTTGAGGATATAAATCCAAGGGCCTATGCAGTGGGTTTGGATACTAAAAAACTATAGTTGAGCTTTAGAATTACAGAATATTCCATACCACTGTCCTTTTCACTAGTAAAATTTGTAATACAAAAAAAAATCCAAATGCTTAATTTCAAGCACACAAATTGTATCAGTAACAACACATTTTCCCAAAATCTCACCCTCAGAAGACATTTCATAATCACAAAATATTCACTTAAAGCATCTGAACAACTACTTAGTCCAAGGTCCAAGTTTATATGCAGAATGGCAATGGAACATCTATCTTTACTTGCTTCTGAGCTTCAAACTCAGCAGGAAATGCCTGCATTTAACACAAAGTAGCCTACCAAACTACAGACCAATGAAAAATGATCCAAGAAGAAAAGGAAGACCAGATGGACAGGACACAAGTAATTTTTGAACTGGCTTACATCAGGCAAAGAAAACCACTGGACACAGACTTCGTGTGTCAGCATCTGCAATTAAAAAGGCAGGGGATCTGCCACTATAGGTACAGAAAAAAATACCCTAAAACATTTTTTATTCTGTAGAAGGAATTATTAATGATTTTGAACACCCCAGGTAGGGCAATATAAATTTAAGAACAGATTAGGTAATCATTCATGAACAGGTCAATACATGATCTATCTTTTTAAAGAATACCATTCCCCCCCCCACTAAATTTCTCAAGCTTCCAGCTACTAAAGAAACTTTGCTGTTTACAAACACTTTTTAATTCCTAAGCAATGACTATCTCTAGGTCTCATGTCCATGTCCCAAAGATAGGGAGAAGGAAAAAGGTGAATACCTTCCCAAATCTACTGATTTTCATAAATGTATTGCTTTATTATTTCACAAATAATAAGTAGCAAAATTTGCACGACTGTGGCAAAGCAGAACTAGAAGGAAAGAATCAAAAAAAGTGTATAGCTAGATCCATATTAGTATTCCTTTCCCCTGTACTTTCCCTGTGGGGACTACATACTTCATTTATATTTTTTTCCTCATCCAACTAGACCCACTCCAAAAAAGGAGGAAGAGTTTAAACAAAAAAAGACAAACTACTGTTAAAGATCCTAGTGCTGTATCTCATGGCATTCAATACCTGCTCTAATAGGTATTTTGCTCCATTGTCTGAATCACTGATTGTATCCAGGGAGTCAGTCACTGATGGCTGAAGACAATCTGAGTTTACAGTTTCGTCTTCTGGGCTGCAGCTCTGTAAAAACCTTTCAATCTCCCTGTTCAGAATCTCCAACTGATCACACATTGGGGAACTTTTAAGTGATATGCCTGAAGGAAGAGGGAAAGTCAGCTAATCACTTCTTGTTCAACTTTATAGTATTAAACTATGAAACAAAATATGCCTCTGGAACACACACAAAGTGCATTCTGAGTAATTTTTCTAGTAAGATACTAAAGAACTGTCTGAGGGATAGTCTCTGGAGTGTACAGTTGTTTCTGTGCATTCAAGGCTCTTTACAGGTACGTTTGAGCCACAGAGCCAGTATTACCAGAGCACTTCAAAACCAGAATCAGGATCCTCTCTTCAAGGTCCTGGCCTCCTTGAAGGCACAATGTTAGTCATACCCCACCCAGCGGCACAGCTGCACACTGCATGATTTCCCACAGAAAAGCATTTTTAACACAGATAATGATCGAAAACTAAGAGATCCCATGGAAGAATCATGTTGCTGTCTACATTAGTACATGTTTTCTCCTTGTTATATTATTATCTACAGGAAAAAACAACTTTAACAGAACTGTAATTTAAAAAGAACTTCAAATCTGAGAGGTATGAACATTCAGTACATGTAAAACACTAAAATGGTAGATCTCCCACATTTACTGCAAAAGGCTTGTTTATTATTATATAGTATCTCTATTTTGTCCTCTCCCCATTTGGTCAAAATTATTTTTCATTTAAAAATAGACTAATATTCAAACATATTACATGTATCTGTTCTTGTAGAACTACAAACAGACTAATCTTAAATGACTGAAAGCTGGAAAATTAAAATACTACCAACACATAAAAGCACAAATCCTTAACTCACAAGTATACTTTTAAACCTACAAGCCTGCTTACACTTCTAAAGGAACATTCTACTACATGACTGAAAAGATATTCACTACAATATAAGGCAACTTCAGGAACCTTCAAATATTTGCTTCTCAATTCAGTATTGTTTTTTGTTCATTTTGGTCTGTTCAAGTTAATTATTTGATTGCAGTTGAGACAGTGACAAACTTAAGCTGAAGCAGCAAACTGCTTATCTTGTTTTAAAGATGAACATGCATGATCAGCTTATTCCTAGTCCTCCTAATACAGCACAATCATAGCTCTCAAAGTTCTAGCTCCAAAATTAAAATTATTTTAGTTGCCCTGATACTTCCGATCAGCATTGCCCTACCTTTCTGCCACATCTCCTCAGAAAGGCTGTTATGTACTCTGAAAAGTTTGAGGCAAGAATCTCTGTGAATGATGATCCATAAAGGCAAAGAGTTCATAATATACATACTGTTGCTTATTCAAAACATCTTCTGGTTTTGCTTAGGTTAACAACTTCTGTGATAAGCAATTTTCACTGTGGAAATGGGTGAACTTTTAAGACTAACTGCAAATAAAGTTAGAAACCCAAATCAAGAGTTTCTTAAAGGGAAAAAAAAAATTCATTTCTCTTTACAGACACCAGAAACCCCAAGTTGATTCATATGGTTACATAACATACACTACAGGTCCTCATTGACAAAGGACTCTCAGTGCTCTTTAAATCCACGTTTATGCACTACAAAGTACAACACCTAACACTACTTGGGCTATTATTATCCTGCTCTCTTCTCCCATGCTCAGTTACATTCACTCACATACCTCTGCCACAGAGACTGTCACCTGGCTCCTTAAACACTCAGCCTATTAATTCAGCAGAAAATAAACCCACCAAAGAGTGATGCAAAAGGATTAAAACAATTAAACTAGTTCGAGATGTGCAAGAACAGGGGTAGAGAACAAGATGCCCTTTAGCAGGCTGAGCTGTGTAGCATCTCACTGCTATCTCCTTCAAAATGTGCATACGAGTATCCATGCAGCTCTTCAGGTCCCAGCCAACAGGATTTCAGTCACTGTCCCCAGTCAAGACTCTTTTAAGCTTGAAAACTGTAATAACATGAGCATTCCAGCGACAGGAAACAGGTCACCTATCTAGAGATTGAGCATTAAGCTGATACATGGTATCTTGAGAAAGAACATTCAGCCAAGAAATTATTTATTTAAGTTCTTCCTCCTCCATTACTTTGCTGGTAAATTGTTTCAGTTTTTGCAAAGTTAAGCACTTAAATGCATTCTGGAGTTAAATTTCAGAAGCAATCGAAGCATAAACACATCCTACCCTAGGAAAAAAAAAAAAATCACTGAATTGTCACAACTGTTTTCATTTCAATTTGGTCAACTCTTCCCAAGCAGTGAAAACCATAAAACACAAGGCAGACTAGAGGCCACCACTCACACTCAGCATCCCTGTGGATTCTCTTACTACTGCCTATCTGTGTGGTTTTCAGAAATGTCACAACAGTATCAGCAGCAAATTAACAAGAGACAGTTACTCCCAAACTCAAAATCCTGGTACTGCAACACCACTTGTTCACAAACACACAATGTTATTTAAAAAAAAAAAAAAAAACACACCACTCTATCCTCCAACATGCCTTCGTTAAACAAGAGCAAGTTTGTAATTTCACTACACCCTCTACAAGGCAAGCATACTTCTACTTTTGTAATCCAACAATGCACAAACCTCAGGCAGAAAAGGGGGCAGATGATTTACTACTCAGAGCTAAGAGCTGTTAACTGCAGGACAGGCAGCTTGAAGACACTTGGATCTTCTGAGGTTGACTTCATTAAGCCCTTTTTAAGATCCCTCAATATAACATCTTAATCTGATGATACAGCAAAGCTTTTTAACACCACCAATGTTTCCCAATCTTTTTGTGCTTATATTTTTAGACAAAGGCAAATTGAACACATTACTAACGAATACAGATCCAGATTCCCGTCTACACTTTTATTTTTACTCTCACCTCCCTGAAGAGGCAATAAAGTGTTCAGTAGGTTTACTGACCACATAAGAATTATGTATTTTGTAGAATATACCATTTAACTGTATTCAGAATTCCTTGCCTCAGTTAACTGGGAAGACTCCACTCAAAAAAAAAAAAAAAAATCCTGGTAGAAAAACCTTTAACGTGAACTAAAATCAACAAAAGCAACAAAATTCATCCTTTGTCTGAGGACTTGTGTACAAACTAAATACAAACTATGTCACAACTCAGGGCAAATTCTTCACTTTCAGCTTACTAGTTTGTTTTTGAGGAATCTATATAAAAAAAGACTAATTAACCTCTTGATGTAGTGTCAACAACTAGAAGACAAAATACACTGCACTTCATTCTGTTCTTGGACATCAGCACTCTTCAGTAAGCACCGTCCATGAACAACTTAGTCCAAACTATTAATATCTGATGCATATTAGTTCTTATTCCCTCCTCACCCTAAGAACTCTACAGAAGGATGTCTTTGTAAGTTCTCACACATACTCATCCCCACACAAGAACCCAAGAAAGCAAGCTTCATCTCATATTTAAGACTTGTCATAGACTCTAGTGCCTGCAGTAGTTGTTTCAGTGTGACCTGTTACTTAAACACTTCTGCTGCAACAGAGAAACATAAGCACTTTTTCTTTTAAATTCTTCATATTGAAGCTGCAGTTAATGTTTTAGATTGAAAACCGGGGTTCATGAGCAGACTTCATCTGCAAAGAAATTCAAAGCCTAAGAGTCTTAGGCTGATCCCACTGAAAATCACTTTGCATCCCTATTTGTCAAAGATGACATCCAGAAAACCTGTGCTCTTTCTGCTAAGCAGCAGCGAAATTAATCCCTTGCATCAACAAGCATCAACAAGGAAGTCAGTAGGGCAAAACCTACTTTGTACAAAATGAGCAGTTCCTTTCAGAGCATGGACAAAAGATACAATCCACTGACCCTTAAAAAACATCAGGACACAGGTTCTGCACTAGCACTGCAGAAAGCCACGTACACAGGGCTGCAGTGCAGCTCCCTCCATCTGCTCCTTCATGAAAGATGCAAGAGCAGACTACTTACAGGAGAAGCATAAGAAAATCAGATGACGGAGTACAAGGAGTATACGGCCTTTTGTTTTCATACAGAACATACCCACTGCTTATTGATTTTAAAACCTTCTTTCTAAAAGACTGAATGTATGTTTCAAAAAGCTGTGGAATTGAAATGTGGCAAGAGAGAAGGAGTGACAGTTGGAGAGTGACAGATGCAGCAGTCTTAAAGCTCTCGCCTGGACACAAGGAGATGCAAGAAAATTGTGATCCTGAACTCCTCACCTGCACCTCAAATAATTTACTCTCTCATTCCTTAGCTACTATAAACAAGCTGCGGTTCAAGGTCAGAAGTCTAGACCTTCCTGGTGAACAGAAAAATTTTAGGACAGAAGTTTTTATCTAAAAGATATCTACACTAAAATTTTTATAAAACATTTCAAGGCTTATAGTTAGACATACAACAATAAAAGCAGAGAAATAATGCCACAAGAACTGTAACACTGATCTGTAAACACTTTGCTGGTTATCGTTATACACACTACATTAATTCCAAGATTATAAACAAACCTACCACCTCATATACCCACAATATTAACAAGTGGCAGTTAATTCCTTCCCATTCTACAGTTAATTTTTTTTAATGGGAATAATAAATTAACACATTAACAAGCTTTAACATTTGCACAATGTAGATTTAGTAATGTGTAATTCAGTAATACAGTTGTGCTCTTCAGAAACACCCCGTGCTAATTTAGAAAATTATCTTAAAACACTGCATGATGCAGGAATTACCTCTAGGCAAGTATAAACACTGCTACACAACCAAATTAGGGCAAACTATCATCAGCTTTTAGTATCAGAATATATTTCAACCCTAGATGCACAGACATGCTATTGTCAGGGATGGCACTAATGACACCTACAGCGCAGTCTCACAGTACAGCCTTCTACTCAGACCTGCTGCTGTTTCCCTCACCTCCCCATTTCTCTTCACAAAGACATGTTTTAGGCTTGTAAAGCTTCACTTTTCAACGTTGGGTTGTGCCCCACTTAAGCTTCTACCAAAAGTAATGGAACTGATGTGATTAGCATGGAAGATCAGGCTGCTCCGGGACAGAAAGGGTTGCACTGGAATACAAATAATCTGCGCCCTTTGAAAATGGTGGAAACAGTGTGTGCTGTGTGTCATACCACAGTAGTCTCCAACGTGAAGGAACTCCCCAGGGACACCACACCAACGGGATTGAATTTCCCAGGGGGAAAAAACCAACCAGTAACAACAATTCAGAGGCTTCTGCACTGATACTGAGGCTCCCTTCCCTTCCTCAGTCTTGCTGACATTTTATCAAGAAATCCCAGAAGGTTCTCTAAGACCTTGTGGTGTCATGATGTGGTATCACAAATAGTTCGCTGATTTTGGTACTACCATCAGACACCCCTGGAAACTCAGTCCATTTCAGTGCTAGCTTGTGGTTTGCAGATTCTGAATTTGAATGTAGCTTTTGTTGTTGTTCTTTGGTGTTGAATTAACTGTCCAAGATATGGTGCCAAACACTTGTCTTGTCCTGGAACCAGAGGGCCCATTAAATGCACAGTTACATGATACCAAGTACAACCAGTGCTGATGCCAATCAATTAATGAGATTTAAAATGGAAACAATTCACTTTTTAAAATTTCCAGTGATGCAGAAACAACCTTTCCATTTTCTTCCAGATTCTTCTCTCATGAAAAATGAAACACATTCATAAATTTCACAAGATCACTTTTATCCACTTGTGAAAGGCATTGAAGAAATATTCTCGATTACCAATGAACTTTATAGCAAACCAACCTAATAGCGTCCTCTTTAAAATAATTAAGTGGATTAATTTCAAGAAGCTAAAGTAATAGCTTCCCTTAAAAGCAGTAAATGCATTCACTCGGTCTTTATACCGGTAGTAATTAAAAAAAAAAAAAAAAAAAATCAACATTTCCAAATTAAAATCTTTAGTCACTCATTATTACAAGCCCTCCTTACTCTGTGTTTGAAAGCAATACCCACACCATCATCCTTTCCACTTGTCAAGCACTCACTTACCTTACAAAGGCCTCCTAAGAAGGCCACTGCCTCACACGATGGAAAACTGCACACACAGGACAGCAATCCTGGGCGTCTGCAGTGTGGGACCTCCTAGAAGTGCTGAATTTAATGTGTATGCACAGAACAGAACTGCCACGCACACACAGCACACCAGTGTGTAGCAAAAGGCAGACAGAAAGGACAAAGAGCAACTCCACAGCATTACAACTACTGCAAGCAGGAACACAGAAAGCAGCTCCCTGATTTATGCAAAACAAAATATGCACACACTGAAGTTTATTTTAATGTCTTTCAGGGTAGAAAAATCATCTTCCCAAATAAAGCATTTTAAAACCCCTCTTCTCTCAGTTTCCATCATGCAGCCAGAAAAAAATATAAAGGAAAGAAGGTTCAAACCTCTCAGTAGGGAGCACGTCAGAATGAGAACAGCACCAAGGATTCCAAGTGTACTTTATTCTGGATAAATAGCCAAAAGTGCTTCTTTGAACCAGAGTGAAGTTGCCACACCTGAATTCAGCTGAATAGCAATTTCTCAAAGAAATATTCAAGGGACTTTAGCAGTAGGGCCACCAAAAGTCTGTCAAACATGAAGATTTTATTTAATAACAGACAAGACTACGATCACAGCCATACTACAGACGTTCCCTGTCACAATGCACAAGTTTGGAATGTTAAGGAGCTCAGTCCCCAATCCACAGAGCCCTGCTGGCCTAAGCTTCGCAGTTTGGTGTAGTTACATCTGCAAAGCTGCCCTTTTACCTCCCAGCGTTTCTGTTTGCAGGGTGGGGTAGCAGGTGTGCACCATCTCATTGCAGCCTTATCACTGCTGCTGCACACTTGATAGGAAATTCTATGAACGCATTAGCCCAGGACCTTCAAAGTAGGGAAACAGTTCATTCGCAGGAGAATGCAAGACTGAAAGCTCGCTCAAATTCTTTGAATGAAAAGAAGTTACATTAGCAAAGAGATTTTAACATATTTGTGTAGACACTGGAGTTCCTGCCATCACAGTTCTGCTAGAGCAGGACTGTAAATGACTCTACTGAAGGAACTTTAGTGGAGGTCAAACTTTAACATCAGCCACTTACACTACACACATCCTCCGACCTGCGAGTCCTTAATTGTGTTTCATAAATAAAATTCATGTTTTCTGCATTTGAGGAAACTAATTTTAAGAGGAAAGAGAAGTACACAACATTGATATTTTCTAGTCCAGAGCTTCATGGGTGCTTGAAAGACCAGGTAGATAATGTTGTGCTGGCTAACAGACTGACATCTGGCTTTTTTACTATTCCTAGAATACCTTCTGAAGCCCTTGTTCACTTTGTTCTGACTAAATTAATCCCACATCTGCCCTAACAATGATAATTTACCTGAAGACAACAAAATAAAGTTGATTTTTTTTTTGGTCAGAGTCCAAATAATATGAGCAGAAATTGGGCAGCAAATAGATTTTGCTAATTAAGAGGAGTTGTGGGCAGAATCACAAGCAGCGTAGACACCTCTGCTTTTTTCTTTTTCCCTTTTATACAGATTAAGAAAAATGGCAGCTTTCTGTGGTCAAAAGTTTAGATTAAAAAAAACCAAACCCACACAACTATAACCATCTTACAGGCTTCATATAAGCCATAGTTCTAAATTTAGGCAACAGAAATATCAAATTTCGATTGTTTTGGGGTATTACACAATATACAGTATATTTATTATTCCTTTTCCATTACCCTGAATGAAAATATTTCACAAACATGTTATTTGCCTAATGTTCAGTTTTTATCACCGAGGTTGACCTCTCCAACAGCACTGAAAAGTACACTGTCAGCAATGCAGAGGAAACAAGGGACTTGGAAAGGTATTCCCACAACCTGGCATTGCTCCACCAAGTACCAGCAGATTCGCTTATGATGGCAGTTAAATGAACAGCAGCAGTTCTTCAGACTAAGTCTGAGAATCTTAAACTCTTCAACATCCCACAGCTTATAACTGAACATACAACATTACAATTCTACAACTGTCACATTTCAGCCTGAACACTCAGACTGTGTCTAAAAATCCCTTTCCTCAAACTGCTTTACATGGACTAGTAAAGCCATAGAGGCCTTTTGTCAAGTTGTTGTTAGCACATGAACTAATTCTACTCTCGAACTATTAAACCTAAAAACAAAAGTTAGGTTTAGATAATAATTAAACTCTGCATCCTCTCACATGTCTAGTGATTGCCAGTTCAACTGTTTATACAGAAATGGAGTCCAAGCAACTGCAGGACTATTAATTTCTGAGCCTATCAGTACAGCTGTTGGAGGAAAAAACCCACCACAGTGTTTTTACACTGTGCTTTACACTGTGTTTCACCCCTTATTTAATTTGCAAAAAGTGAGCTAAAACACAGCAGCTGAAAGCAGTTATCATTTTCATTCTTATTCCATCAAAAGGGTTTCATTAAATAAAGCAAAACAGAAATGAACTTCTTCAGAATTCAGTGAAGCAGTAATTACAGCATACAGATGATGTTATTAAAAATGGAGTAAACACAGCTCAGTTCCCAGTTTTGATGAGGTTTTACTATGAGAACACATATAATGTGCATTTCATCTTTGTGGTTTAGCTCCATACCTTTTCTTAACCTCAAAGCCTATCCATTTGAGATTACCATTAATAACTGTCAAGTATTAATTTATTTCAGAAGCTGTATTAATCTTAATAGTACATCCCTCAAAGTGTAACTGACAGCCAACTGAAGACCCTCCTAGAGAGGCTTAACAGCACACAAAAAAGTAACCAGTTCTTGTGCACACTAAGGAAATATCTTTATATTAAAATCCTCTCCTTAAATCTACTGCTTGTAGTACTACAGGAGATATCAGGCAGAAAAAGCACACCAGAGAATAAAACCAGTGCAGAGACTACAACTGCCAAGAAAAAAAACATCTAATCTTATTCTTGCTGAGTCCTTTCTTCCATTTTAGCAGTTAAAATTTTATAGACTCTCAGTCTGACCCCTATAACCCTTCTCCTTTCTCTCCCCACTTAGTACTTCTAGCTGAAGTTGCAGGCTGTACAGAATTAAAATCCCACAGTTTTAAGTTACAACTATAAAGACAATTACTGTTGTAAGGCTGAAATAATCTACTGCCGTAAAGTCTTAGCAGTGAGGCAGGATTAAGAAGATGAGTCAACCAGACTCTGAAAAGTATTTATTTACTCTTCTGTACTACTTCAACTCAATTAGCATTGCTTTGGGGAGATTCAGAGTTGTTTGGGTTTTTTTTTTTATTTTTTTTTTTACTCAAAAGACATCTCTCAGTCAAGTGAAAAGCAATTTCTGAAGCCCTGTGTGAATTATATGCATTTCATATTTAAAAAGTATATAATTTTATATTTTGTGGTACAACTGTATTTGTAGCAGAGTAAAAATTCCATTTGTATACCAATAGAAATCAACTAAAATATCCCTCAAACCCAAAACATTGGGGGGGGAGGGGAATATTTAAATGATAGTCTTAAAAAAAAAAAAAAAAAAAAAATCAACAGTTACTCAATTTGCATGTCACTGGAGTCATGCAGACTCAAAGCAGGCTGAAGGCTAAGAGGAGCTTTTATTCTTCTACCAGTGTATGGAAAAGCCTTTCTGTGCAATATGTTTCTGGAACCACCAAGGGAAAAAAAAATTTAAGGTCTAACTGAACAGTTATTTTAAGCTTACTTCTATATTTATTCCTATAGAAAAGAACATTAACAAGCAGCTGGCACACATAAAAGTGGAGCACAACCCAAAATATCTATTATCATTAACACAGTATATGCTACACTTGCACAGTAGCTTTGCAGTATCACTTTCATTGCAATTAAATTGCTTAAAGATATAGTAAACTGTAGAAGCAGCAACAAGACAGCTGAAACTAAACCAACTTATCACACCAAAAAATAGTGTGTAAAGTAGAAAGCAGCAAAAAGGTATTGTAAGATAAAATATACTTGAATATCAGCTGTCAAAAGAATTTACTTGATGTTTACTTTCAAAAGAGTTACTTTAGCAAAAAAAAACAAACTAATCGATTATGTAGCAAAGAAAAAAAACACCAACACAAAGGGAATGAGGAATGCTAAATAAATCCGTCTGAATTAAATAAAAGGAATCAGCTTTTTTTGTCTGCCTGAAGTTCCTAGAAGGAAAATATGAATGCCCATGCAAGAAAAACCAGCATGTTAGTTTTGCATTTCTCAACAGCAAGGAAACTGGGAACACACATATATGTTTTCCAACATGTTAAAACGATTGTAATGTTCTTTCCAAGATAAAAGTGACAAGCTAAAATGGTAACTTTAACCCACTACCAAAATTGGGTTATCACTTGGAGGTATAAACTGAAAACTACTTAACTGTATGACACAAAAATTGGTCATCATCAAAGAATGGCTTTTGCAAGCCAGATAAGCAGCTCTCAACTACCATCACCTCCAAGAGACAGTATTTAAGTACATTAATGCAAAGTGTAGGGAAGACTTACTGACAGGAAATTTACTGAATACTTAAAATCAGCCAACCATCACTACAGTCTAAAACTTCAATTCCGCCTCTTTTACTCCCACAAGGAAGTCACTGGAACATGATAAGGTTCAACTTTTCCTGTTTAAGTCACCAATAAGGAGATCACTCCGAGAAAATAAACGTCACCTCAAGTCAGGTCAGTTTTAGTCCCACCCACAGAAGCCCCCTCGCCAGCCTCGGGATGAGTTTTCGGCTGGGTTTCCGAAGAGCACGGCCTCGACGGAAGGAGCCATCCCCGCACCCTGCCACCCACCAGGGCCGCGGCGGAGAGCCCCTCTTCCGGTTACTAAGGCAACGGTGAAACTGAACGGGAAAGGCGGCTTAAGTCGGTCGTGACGTCACGGAGAAGCTTGCCAGCGTCAGCCTGCATATGACGTCGATCGCCTCAGAGCAAAACCGTCCTCTCCTCCCCAACATGGAGGAGCCCGCCTTCTAGCCCGCTCCGCCCGGGGAGGGCGTCCTCTCTGCTCCGGCCCAACCACGTTAGAAGCTTATGGGGCGGCGGCTTTTAGCTTCCTCCAGGGCCCCCGCATCGAGTCGCCGACCTTCTCTGGAACGGGGCCAGGCCTCCGGCGTGCCCGTGCCCTGCAGCCACACCGACGATCCCCTGAAAACAGGCCGCGCCAGCCCCGTCCTCCCCGCCCGTCGGATTCCCTCCGGCCGCCCTGACCCTCACCACCCGCCCGCCTCCATTTTCTAGTTGAGCCCAAAGGCGTCCAGGCCGCAGGAGGCTGCCGCCCTTTTTCCGCGATCCCCTCCGCAACAGCCGCGGTCCTGCTCCCTTTCTCCTCCCATCCCGGTGCTTTTCTAGCTGCCACCCTCACTCACCGCGGGGAAGGGGGAGTGAGAAGGTGAAAGGATTTCGCCACCGCAGCCGAAGGTCTCAGCCTAGCCGAGCCGCCATTTCCTCCTCTCAACCGTTCCGGAGTGCTGGGCGGGGACGCTCCTCCCCCACTACCATAGAGACCAATATGGCGCCCGGCGGCTTCCCAGAGTGCCTCGCTTTGCGCACGGCTTGCGGAGGATTTCGGCGGCCGTTGGTTCCGCCTCCCTGCAGGGCGGTTCGAGCGCGCCCCCTCGGCAGCGCGCCGGCGGGAAAGCCGCAGAGCCGCGCTCTTAGCTTATTGCGGAGCCTCGGCCGCCTTTCCCGGCTCCCTCCAGGTCGAGAGGTGACTGAGCCCTTCCCCACAAACCCGGAGCGCGGCGCCTGCTCGCCGAGTCCCCGTCCAGTCGGCTTTAGGCCACCGCGAGCCGCAGCCAATAAGGAAAATGTGAGTCGGACGGCCCCGGTCACCTCAGGGCTTCCTCTGCAGACCGAGCTCAGCAACGGCTGCTACCGGTTTTCTTATCAGAAATTAGGGATGATCTAACCTCACAGCTCTGCAGTTTTATTCGTTGTTCGTGAGGTTGCAAGTGCCACAGCAAAACTGCACATCCAAGTACTGTTCTCTCAGAACAAGCACGGCTTTGCCACAGGATTAACGTGGCAGAGGAGCTCATGCGCTGCGTGCAGACCTTACTGCTCGCATCAGCAGTGCTCCCCACCTCTGCTTATTCCATTTGGGTTCGGGTTTGGTTTTGCTATTCCATCTGTTTTACAAAAAACATGAGCTGCAGGAATGTTTTCTTCTGGGTCCACACAACAGAGTGCTGTGGAAGTGTTCACTGAAGCAACTCAGAGCATGAAAGCTTCCCAGTGAACCTTTAACAATGGTTACTCAAACTCCCCAGGATCCAAGCTGCTGTAAGTCAAATTTATGTTTTGGTCCTGCTGTCAGCATCTGTGATACTAGCAACCAGAAACATCTTCATCTTACAGTCACTGAGGGGTCCTAGGAAGACCCACAAAGCCATGAAAACACTCTAGACACTGACATCCCAAGAGCCTTTTAGGCAGGTAGAGGTGTGAGGTTTGGCTCTTAGACCTTGATCCTGCACACTTTTCCTCGTGGGTTGTTAGCAAGGATTTCAGACAGCTTCCAGACAGTATACTAAGATGGATTAAGGAATGAAAACATGAGGAAACCTAAAATCATACTTTGCATTAATTGTATCAAATTACAGGATTCTATCAAAGTAGTTTGATTACATCTTTCAGATGTCTACGTTCTCTTTATGAGCTCTCTGGTGGTAAAAAGTTGAGGAGAATGTTGGAAAAGCTCCTGCTAGCCTTTTGCCTGAGTATAGTCAGCCTTTCTCCACCTGTGAAACTAGGCAGCATTAATACTTACTTCACACAGGAACACCAAGAGGTAAAAAAACCTCCAACAGATTCCTGTGTAAAAGTACAAGACATAATGATTAAAGGCAAGCAGAAGTTTAATCTTTGTTCTCCAGCTACAGAACTACACTAAATAAAAAGTGTGTGAAAGGGAAGTAACTTAGGATTTAATGGATCAAGCTGCATTGTGACTTGTGCCCTGGGAAAAGCTAATTACATGTTTTTAGTGGACAAATTTAGCATCTACAGAGTGCTCCAACCCAGGAATTAAATGCCAAGGGAAAGGAAACATGCAAAAAAGGAATTGCACACCAAGAGTGAACAGGGGATGCTTGCAATAAGGGATCCAGCAGTGAAACAGGTATTAAATTCCTTAAAACCATTTGCTAAGTGGCTTACACCATCTTAACATAATACTGACTAGCTCCACACACCCAGTGAGTAGCAGCTAAAGCATATGACACCTTCATCTTTGTATTAAAGCCCAAGTCAGAGTATCTATACCCTTGCTGACTATGTGTCACCTTAAGTAGTATCATCAGCACCACAGTTCTTTCCCTGCTTTGTTCCCTTCCTGATTCTTTTCCTGTTAAGAGCCTAATTTCCCTTGATCTGGGACATTTACTGCTAGGTGACTGGTCTGAATATGTATTGTCCAGGCAGCAAGCAGAAGGAGGTTTTTGATGATCCATATAACTTGAGTTTTGAGTTGGTTTAGGCTTCCTCTTATAGAACACAATGACAGTTTCTAACTAGTTTGAACTGAAAACATTGATGGGTAATCCTAGCAGAGATGAATGACTATCAATCAGCTTCTAAAAGTCTAAGAAGCACTTCATCTACCTCTGCTTTAACACTGGAGAAGCTTATGCTGAGGTATCCACAAGTCTCTCAGCACTAGCTCTCCTTAAAACTTTTTTTTCACTGCTTTCTGCTCTTCAGTGGTCAGGACACTGAGACTTTTCCTCTGCAGCTGTCAAATATTTATTTATTTATCCTTTGGGCCTCCCCAGTTAGTATTTGTTAAACTTTGAATGTCTACAAATTGACCTTAATTATATTTACAGTGCCTCACATAGAGTCTTCAGGTGTTATTCATTAAACTGTTTGTGCTAGGCACTAAGGCATCATCAACTTCATGTTGCAGAGATGGGGTCCCCAAACCTGGAATGTAACTCCTGCTCTCACCCAACTTGGCCTTCACCAACTCTCTCCCAGTGTTTGGAGATGCAAAGCCCTTAGATGTAACACTTACTTTAGGTTCACCCCTTCTCTCACTTCTTCCTCACTGAATGTTCTGGGGAGCCAGTTTCAGCAGCTAAGTGAAAACTACACAGTTAGCCCATGAAAAGAGAAGGGATGAAAGCAAATGAGCAAGTTCTCTTCCCTCCTCTATCTCTGGTATTTGCAGGGGTTTTAAGCAGGTAATTAATCTTTACAAGTCACAAGAGACTCATTTATAATGGCTGTGTTCCAGCTTTACCTGTTTGTTGTGGAAAAAGACCTCTGCCTTCAGAGTTCAGCACATCATCCAAAACAGACAGGTCAGGTAGCAAAGTAGTGGGTATCTTCTGGGTCTTTGATTCTCCAATGCTCCTGGTACTTTGTTTTTCAGAGAACCTAAATGAACACAGAGAAATATTTTACTGAGGGTTAATCATATTCACATAAATAAAGCAATCCCACGCCCCCCACCATCTGACAAACTTACAGATTCATTTTTTCCCTCCTTGCAATTCTAGGTAAACTCCCCCCACACACACTTCCATCCAATATCTGCAGGTTTTGCAGGTATTTTTGTGCCTTCTCCAGGAATTAGTGATTTTGGTGTGAGACTCACTCCACTCAATTCGAAATATCAATCATCAAAACTTCAAAATTGGGATTACTCAAATATTAATTCATGTTACTCAATTCTATAAAGTGCACTGAATTACAGTTATTATAGCTTTCATTTCATCTCATCTCAGTTTTGCATTCTTGCCCCAAAATCCAACTTTCCATGTTATTACTGCCCTGATTACTCTAAGATTCTTACAGGACTGTGGCATGTTGAAGCCAGGAATGGTTTCCCCAAGAGCAAAATAATTTAACCCCATGCATTTTAATCCAGCGTTGAAGCCACAGAAGTACTCTGCAGCTTTTCCCTCAAGTAAAAGAAAGCTTTGGTTCCAGCTTTTTGGTTCCAGCTCCAACCCTCTGTTGTGTGAGGATTTTATCAGAAGTTAGGCTTCAGCACTAGGAAAAGAGGGAATTATTTAAGAAGCTTTTGCCCTCAGCTTTGTATCTTCCTACTCCTCTCAATTTTGTGAGGTTTAACAAAGAAATACCATGCAAGTTTAGTATTTCCAAGTTCTTGAGTATCCCAGCTTATGAAACACAGGGGTAAGTGTTCTTCACTAAAGTCAGCTGCATGGGATAATTAAAAGTTTATTAAATGAGATACAAGTTAGAGAAAGGAATACAGAAAGTCACCAGGCAGCTTTAAATCAGGAAAGAGTTAATGTAAAATGTGTATCAAGATTTTTCAAGAATTTCTCAAGATACTGCTCAATTCCCCCAAACAAAGTTTTCACTGCACCCAGAACATTAGAGAGGAAAAAAATACCTGTCTCAAGATAAAGGAATAAAGTTTTAAGGGGTTTTCACCACATTGGGCTAACACTGACAGCAAAGAAATAGTTGCACTACTACAAGTAGTACTATTTACTATTATTTTACCAAATAAAACCAATTCATGCTTTAGAAAGTCACTTTGTTTTCACCATCAGTAAGAAAATGCTTGAGCAGGAACATTCTAAAGGTATTAATTGCAACTGTTTTTATAACAGCTCTTCTCTCAAATGAAAACTCAACATTCTAAGGAGATTTGATGTTACCAAAAAAAGCAGTTAAGGAAAGCATAAGAAAAGATAAAAAGAGAAGAATGCAGCTGGCTAGGATATTCTGCACAGAAACATTACAAAATACTTTTGGTTAATATTATGGTCAGAGAAAATGCAAACTCCTAAAAAAAAATTACAACAATCCCAAACCATTTTTCATGGCAAGCAAAACCACAACTCAGGAGCTGCTTTTAGCTCATTTTAACTTTTCTTCATCTCAAGGACATTAGAAGGGTAAAGGGAAACTTGTTGCATTTGAACTTCCCAATCTCTGAAAAAAAGCAGGTGTCAGCAGCACACCAAACAGCAGCTAGCACATTGCTTTATTATTCAATATTTTATCCTATTGACTAGAAAAAAAAAATACACCTATTCCTTACCTGCAAACAGCAATTGTAGTATAACTTGCACTCTCTTACCGCCTCCCTGCTTGGGGTTTAGTTTCCCTCTATAATTCCTCTATCAGGAACCCTTCCTAGGGAGAAGCGTTTTCCTCCTCTCACCCTCTTTATGGAAGCGTCCTGAGAAACTCCACCTTTCTGGGAGGAGCTGACAAGAACCACTCAGGACATCTCAGCCAAAGAGAGATTCACAAGGCCACCAGGTCAACGACAGTCTGAACTTGTTTCCCAATGTGCCAAATTCATTACTGTTTTAGATTAAAGCCTGAGGAAGAACCCTCTCTAATCAACTGGTCATGCTGTACGTGTCCTTATGGCATGGCTGACAACTAATGGCACACATCAAATCAATCTCCCCCCAAAATTCTGCATTGTTTATAAATTTGGATCTTTGAGGGAATAAAACAATAAATACTGATTACATTGTAGATTTTCTCGTAGGGAGAATTGTAATGAAAGTGGCTTTTTTGGGCCTGCATTTTATTGCACGTTTAGAGTGAAATAGAGGTCACCGTATCCGTATTTGTCATGTCAGAGGCATTCCATTTTTCTGAGGAGTATCATTTGCAGCATTTCATGTCTAACTGTTGTGTGTCTTAAGCCTGCTTTCCATTTAAATCCACAAGTCAAGCTGTGTTCTTGGCTCTTCTGCAGTGCTTGGACTCTATCCCATGGAGGTGTTTAGAAGGTACAAAGATGCGGTGCTGAGATAATGGTTGGACTCGATGATTTTAACATTCCAACCGAAACAATTCTCTGAATCAATGACTGACTCACAGACCCCAGTGGATCTAGCACCAGCCAGTTTACTGATTCTGCTCAGCAGCTAACACACATTTTGAGACAGATCACGAATCTGAGCCGTCAGCCACGACCGTACACAGCCCTGCGTATCAGCAGCAGCGGGAACTGGCAGAACCAGACATTACTGCTCAGCCTGTGACCTGCAGCAGACCCATCTCCCGGTCTCTGATCCTGCCAGATTGGCAAGGCTAGCATCGCAGGCTGCACTCCGAGCGCCAAGCGCCAACCTTTGCCAAGCAAGGCTCCAGAGCAACGCTGCTGCCGCGGAGCCCGCAGTGTCCGTGCAGCAGCAGCTACGGCCTGGCACGGCGGAGCCTGCGCACAGCCCGCCGAGAGGAACGGGACCAGCCCATCAGACACTTTCCGCTGCGGATGTTACTGCCAGGGCTCCTCTCCCTCTCCCAGGGAAGTCCACGCTGCCACCCGAGACGTTACTAATGCGTTAGGGAGGGACGTGAGGCACAGAACAGCTGCGCTAGCTCCTGGCAGAGGTGGAGGAGGCAGCATGGCGGAGCCAGCGCACGTCCTGCCCGATACGTGCCAAGGAGGGGCTGAAGGGAGGCACGGAAGGAACGAGACATGACCCTTCGCCCTGCTTGACGCAGCGGCGCCGCTGACACGGACTGGCGCTGACGGCCCAACTGCCTGCGGCGGCAGAGCAGCCATCTTGGAACCCGGCTCGCCCCGCACCTCGGCCACCCCCGCTCTCTGCCGGCCATGGAGGGATCGGGGCCCAGCTCCATGGCACCGAGGCGCGGCCACCACGGCCCGTCTCTATGGTCCCACCTCCCCGCCGGAGGTGTCACCTCCCCGGACAGACGTACACTCTGTCCCGCCGGGCGACTCGATGACTGCGTCTTCTCGCTCTTCTCCGGGCGCTGATTGGCCGAGAGGACGGTTCTCGCGAGATCCGCGCGCCAGCGGCCTGGCGGAGGCGGCGAGAGGGGCCCGCGATCGTGCGTCGGAGCCGGCACCGCGGCGCTCTCGGTAAGATGGCGGCGGCGGAGCCGCTTCTCCCCTCGGGGGACGGGAGCTGGCGGGGGGGCCCTTTCCGTAGTCCGGAGGGGAGGCCTGCTATCGGCCGCTGCGGGAGTGGGGAGGCGCTTGGGCCTGTGGCGAATGTGGCCGAGCGCTCCGGTGGCCCTGGCCCCGCGGAAGGCCGGTTCGGGGGCAGCGGCTCGATGGACTGGTGGCGGGAGAGGGAAGGTTGCGATTTTCCCTGCGGGCTGGGGCTTCACAGGGCTCGGGGCGCCGCACCCCTTTGAGACTTCGCCCGGCTTCCCTGGCGCGTGGTGGGGAGCGGCGAGAATTCGGGGCCGGGACCGATCGGCCCCTTAGCCGGCCCCGGGCTGAGTTTGCTTCCCACTTTCCAGCTTCCCCGACTGCGGTGTGGGTTTGGCGACAGTTTAGAGACAGAAAAACCTGTTGGAAGTGGCAGGTGATGAGAAGACGCGCTGCCACTCGTGTTGTCTGAACTGGGTGGCGGTGCCTGTTGCTGCTGTTGCGATTGCCTCCTCTCCTCCCCTTTTCGCTGCCCCTGCGGTCGTGACTTGAAGGTAGAAATGATTAAATGCCGGCTCCAGCAAAAACCACTTTTTTTACGAGTCTGAAACAACTATCGCGGAGGGAAAATATTGAGAGAGAACATTTTAGTGCCATTGACAGGAGTGCTTTTGGGGGCAGCAAACCTCAGCTAGCTTTAACTATTCAGTTGTAGATTGGATAACGTGTTTGACAGCAATATCTGTACAAAAATGTAGCAAAATACATACATGGAGCTGTCCGGTCTAACTTTTAGTGAAGGTTTTAAGGCACTGTTTACATAGGCTTTGCTTTAAAGGTTTGTTACCATTTTTCTGGCTAGCTGTCAAACTGATTCACTGGTTTCACACTGTGTGACCTTTGTAGATTCTGACCAAGATTTGCTTGAAGTGGATTTTAAAGTACAAGAAGATGAATTTTTTATTCTGATAATTGAAAAAAAGCTGCTGTAAGGATGTGAAAGAATGCAGGAACCTGTGGTTTGAAATAAAAGGGTCTCTTTTGGATTATTAATTTAAAAGATCTCATTAAAATGATATAAAGATAGTAGTAACATGGTGCTTACACACATTCAACCTAACTTCTTCTTGAAACATGTTAAATCAGATGCCTTTCTTTTCTTGTAGTAAGAATCCAGGATGAGTTATGCAGAAAAACCTGATGAAATCACGAAAGATGAATGGATGGAGAAACTTAATAACTTGCATATCCAGAGAGCAGACATGAATCGTCTTATCATGAACTACCTTGTTACAGGTAAAAATGAGCAGGAACACTGGGAGGCTCTTAAATGCCTGACATTTATTTCATCAAGACAGTTTTGGCTAGAATATACTTGGAGTGAAACTTAAGGGCTTTCAGGAGGTAGTGGTTGGTGTTGGTTTTCCTTACCAATGTACAACTTCTCTGGTGTTCTAAGTGGAAATTGACAGATTCAGATACAAGCAGTTATGCAATAGAAGTGACTTTATTAACCTTCAGTCTTCTGATAAAATATACAGAAAATAAAGTGTTTTCTGGAATACTGTAAACAAACATGACCCACTTCTGTATCATGTCCTTTTTCGTGCCGTTAGAGCAGAGTTTGAGATATGTGACAGTTGTTAAACAGCAGTCTGAGAGCTGCACAGAACAACTGTCAGAGCAGGTTTTAACTGGCTAGAAAGATAAACTCTAAAGGGCACTGTTGGCAAAGTTGTTTGAGACCAAAGATATTAACCCCTTCAGCATATAGCCTAATTTTATACTTGGAAGAATCAAAGCTATGGGAAATTGTCCCTAGCAATTATGATGCATTCCATCCCAGGAAGCTGTACCAGGGCGGAGGCATTTGTGTCCCATCTACACCCCTGTTTATGTTGGCGTGTGGAGCCTCTGGGATGAAGGAAGAGCATCTCAGTGGGTGGTGTAAATCATTTCATGACCTAGGATTTAAAAGAGCTGTTACAGCGTTTAAAAAACCCCACAGTGTTAGTACAAGTAAGCAAAATTCATTTTGTATTTCTTCTCAGTTAAACGGATGGGTTTGTGCAAACAGATTTGGGGGCTGAAAGGAGAAGCAAAACCACCTAAAATATGAAAATGTGTAGAGATTGATTTAGTAATAAATGGTTTAAGGAGGCATGTAGTGACAGGAGAAGGGGTAGTGGCTGCAAGCTGGGAAAAGCTGTATTTAGATTGGGCATTAAAAAGAAATTCTTGCACATGAGGGTGGTGAGGTGCTGGATCAGGTTGCCCAGGGAAGTTGTGGAGGCTCCAAACCTGGAGGTGTTCAAACCAGGTTGAATGGGGCCTTGAGCAACCTGGTCTAGCAGATATCCCTGCCTATGGCAGTGGGGTTGAAACTAGATAATCTTTAAGGTCCCTTCCAATTCAAACCACTCTCTGATTCTATAAAGTGAACTTTCAAGTTAAGATGTTGTGCTGGTTTGAGCTAACCACTTTCCTTCTAACCCCCCCTGGCCGATCCTCCAAATTCACCTTGCGCGTAAGGCAAACCTTGGGGTAAGGTATAGGGGTGGGGAGAAGGCCGAAGGGTGGTTGGAAGCCCCTCCTGGGGTCTCTGATTTCTGGGAGGGGTGTTGTGTTTCTGTATTACCTTTAACTTGTATATTTCTGTAAATATTCCTGTATATTGTGTATTTATCTGCTTGTATATTGTGCTGAGCTGTAAATATAGCTTCATCTCTTAACTTCCAGCCGGCTAAGTCTAGTCTGGGTGATTTTACAAAGTGTGGGGGAGGCGGGTAAATCCCAAACCATCACATCATTTATTTTGTTGGCCTTTCACAGCCTATAATATAATTTTCTCCATTAGAATATTCCAATTAGCTCAAACCAGCACAGATGTATTGGACTAAATGTTGCATGCCCCCTTAGAGAATGAGAGAATGTGTGTGAGTTAAGAATGAATTAAGCTTGTGCTGTTGGATAAATACCTATTTAAATGGAGAAGTATTTTTCAGAAGTTCAGACTCAAGACTCCCCAAGTGCACAAGCAATACTGACATCTTTCCATTTCAGCTGATGGCTTTTTAAAAATGTTATGTAAAATATATATTTTATAGGTAAAATGTTTCTGTTTCAGAGGGCTTTAAGGAAGCAGCAGAGAAATTTCGAATGGAGTCTGGAATTGAACCCAGCGTTGATTTAGAGACTCTGGATGAAAGAATAAAAATCAGAGAGATGATACTGAAAGGGCAGATTCAAGAAGCCATTGCATTAATAAACAGCCTCCATCCAGAGCTACTAGATACAAACAGATATCTTTACTTCCATTTGCAGGTAAGGACAAGTGGCAGACTTTATCTTTGCTTTAGAGGGTGCCGAGAGACTGGAGAGAGTAGTGTTGGTTTTATGAGTGTGTTGGCAGTTTTGTGACTGAACATGGATGAAAATTTAAGTGTTTGTTCTTGGCATCGTTTTGTAGCAACAAGAAACTTATGGCATGGTGCAGGAGCCATCACATGCAATTAGTAACATGAAAACTTGTTGCAGCAGTGGTGGTCTCTGTGACTTCCCAACTTCCAATTATTGCTTCTCTGAATTTCTAGTAGTGCCCTTAATAAGGAAACCTTTTCAAAATGTGTTCCTCAGAAGTGTCAGATTACCTTTTTTGCTAGATTTTACAGCCAATTCTGCTGCTGCTTGTCTCACACATGGAGAAGAACTGACCTCAAACTGTCAATTATGGATTAGTCTTTGTCTCAAATTACACACTCATGTCTGAGGAGTTCAGCCTTGCAGTACTGCAGGTTTGTTAATTTGTTTAGCTAATATTGCCTTGTCTTCCATATGTAGCAGCAGCATTTGATCGAGCTGATTCGGCAGCGCGAGACAGAAGCAGCTCTGGAGTTTGCTCAGACCCAATTAGCGGAACAAGGCGAGGAGAGCAGGGAGTGCCTGACAGAAATGGAGCGCACGCTGGCTCTGCTCGCCTTTGATAATCCTGAAGAGTCCCCGTTTGGAGACTTGCTCAACATGATGCAGCGACAGAAGGTAGTGCTTGCTCAAAAGGAAATTGATGTCTTTGATTTGCGTGTGGTGAAAATATATCCTAATGTTTTTGAAGTGCTTAGAGAAGGTGCATGGGGGTGTGCAGGAGAGTGGGAGCTCCAGGGGTGTGCAGGAGACTGGGAGCTCCAGGGGTGTGCAGGAGAGTGGGCGCGCTAGGGGTGTGCAGGAGACTGGGAGCTCCAGGGGTGTGCAGGAGAGTGGGCGCGCTAGGGGTGTGCAGGAGAGTGGGAGCTCCAGGGGTGTGCAGGAGAGTGGGCGCGCTAGGGGTGTGCAGGAGAGTGGGAGCTCCAGGGGTGTGCAGGAGAGTGGGCGCGCTAGGGGTGTGCAGGAGAGTGGGAGCTCCAGGGGTGTGCAGGAGAGTGGGCGCGCTAGGGGTGTGCAGGAGAGTGGGAGCTCCAGGGGTGTGCAGGAGAGTGGGCGCGCTAGGGGTGTGCAGGAGAGTGGGAGCTCCAGGGGTGTGCAGGAGAGTGGGCGCGCTAGGGGTGTGCAGGAGAGTGGGAGCTCCAGGGGTGTGCAGGAGAGTGGGCGCGCTAGGGGTGTGCAGGAGAGTGGGAGCTCCAGGGGTGTGCAGGAGAGTGGGCGCGCTAGGGGTGTGCAGGAGAGTGGGAGCTCCAGGGGTGTGCAGGAGAGTGGGCGCGCTAGGGGTGTGCAGGAGAGTGGGAGCTCCAGGGGTGTGCAGGAGAGTGGGCGCGCTAGGGGTGTGCAGGAGAGTGGGAGCTCCAGGGGTGTGCAGGAGAGTGGGCGCGCTAGGGGTGTGCAGGAGAGTGGGCGCGCTAGGGGTGTGCAGGAGAACAGAAATATTTCTTAAGCAAGATTGGTTTTTACAATGGTGTTTTGTACTCCCTGGTTTTGTCCAGGCTTGTAGTCTGTGGAGCTCTGTCCTGGCCGTATTTTGAGGAGTTAGAATGCTAGGTATGGTCTTGTCAATGTCTGTATGATATTAATGGTGTTAATCACCTGAAAACAGTTACCGAACTCTACTATGTCTGTTCCAGGTGTGGAGTGAGGTTAATCAAGCTGTTCTAGACTATGAAAATCGTGAATCAACACCCAAGCTGGCAAAATTACTGAAACTACTACTGTGGGCTCAGAACGAGCTGGACCAGAAGAAAGTGAAATATCCCAAAATGACAGACCTCAGCAAGGGGACAATTGAAGAACCCAAGTAAAATGTGTGCAGATGGACACCAAACAATCATAGTACTGCACAGGATACATTTATATCAGTCTGTGACTGAAATATTTTTACTACAGTACAGCACTCAATTCAGATTTTTCAATGAACATCGAATTTGAAGGGAGAAAAGTCCCTTTTTAATGCTGCAAAAACTGCATTGAAAGGCGCTGTGTCTCTTTGAAAGTCTGACTTAGGCTATGCACTATAATACATTTTTAAAAAACAAAAAACCCACAAAACAAACAGGACAGGAAAAAAGTAAAACAGCATTTTTAAAAGTTCAGAATTCAAGCTTTCTAATTAGCTACTGATGCCTAGTTTAGTGGCCAGTGAGTTAATACAGAGTTATATTGGCAACTCTTCAGTTCAGTTAAACTGTCTCCTGTTTGAAATGTGTATATAGAACAGTGAATATTTTCTACCTTTAAGTTATAGCCAGATATACATTCCCCTTAAAAGTAACTGGTCAAGTTTTCATCTATAAACTTTGCAGTAAAGGTCAACCTTTTGGCATAGGAAATAGTGTACAAACTTGTAAAGCATAATTTAAGGAGGTTGTTTTGTTTCGTTCTTTTTTTTTTTGTTCTTTCTTTCCTTCTTTCTGACTTTTTGGTGCTTTATATGGTGAGAGCTATGTTCATAACGGATCAGTGACCCATCTTTTCAGGAGTAGTATTGTTGGAAATAAGTTTCTTCTGTGTTTTCATGGATGACCAAAATGGCCCCCAGAGGCATTGAGGATGTTTGTTCACAGAGGCCTTTCCCCCCTACATTCAGTGATATTTGTAGACATTGCAGGCTCCTAAAGCTATGGAGGCCACTGGATGTTTGTAAGCTGAAGGAAATGCTGGGTTAGGAAATTAAATGGAGGGGAGAGATGCTCATTGAAGCCTCTGTTGCAGGATCTGCCTTTACGCTTGCTGAGTAAGAATCCTAGTTTTAGAGCTACTTGGGCTGTTTTGATGCCTTGAGCTGAGCAGAGCAGGGCTGTGTAAACTCAGAAATGTCCATCCTCTCAGTTCTTCCCTACCTTTCTGAAGAGATGCAGTTCACCTTCACCTGTATTTGTTTACTGACTGTCCTCACTCCGGTTAGGATTATAGTTCCAATGTTTTACATGTGAAGTCCAGACTTCCAAGTCAACTCATTGTAATCTCCTGGGTATGGGATGTTCTGGTCAACTCGGTTTTGCAGCGCTGCCTGCTGGTGTAGGTCCAGGACTAGTGAACACTAATCTTGCCAAATACACCTCTAGACTTTTTTTTGTTTGTTTGTTTTTCAGGCCTGTTTATCAAGTTATTACAGATTTGCTGAACAAAGACCGAGGTTAACCATCATGAAACACTGGCAGTGGTCACAGCAGTCCCATACTGTACATAAATCTAGGCTTGTATGGTAGATACTACCCTGTAGAATGAGATTTAGTTTTCACTTAATTTTACTGGAATACTTAACGCATTAAACTGTATAAAAGCTTTGCAGATACACCCAACTTCCAGAGACTAACAAACCCTGTTACAGATTGCATTACTGTGAACACTGTTTACTTGTGTAGCTGGTTTTTGTGTGCGTGGGGAGAAAAGTTGGATTTGGAGCAGCTATCAGAAATGTGGAGCACCAGGGCTAAGCTAGGTATATGGATATACCAAAAGGTTAAGCTAGGTGATGGGTATAACAAAAGGTTAAGCTAAATGATGGATATAACAAGATTATTCATCCCATTTATGATCATTCTGTTCTCTACTTTGAAGCATTTGTGATGTGGAGGTTTTAAAGTTGACGTATAACAAGTTATGGGTAGCCTCCCCAACTATAAGGACAGCCTGGCCTTCCTTCACCCAGGCTGGTTATTCAACACCAAACTTTTGACAGTTGTGGGTTATGAGGTTTGGGGTTTTTTTAATTTTTTTTTCCTCTTTTTTTTTTCTTTTTTCTTTTTCCAGTCAGTTGATGTCTGAAAAACATGTAGAAATTTTAGTTTGTGAGAAACTGTATGGTTAATGTAACTTCTGTTTAATAACAAACTGCAGCAACAAAACTGGAATAGCTCTTTTTTTTTTTTTTTTTTCATGGATAACTGATCAGCTTTCCCTCTGCTCTGACACCTGTGCTGGTTAAACCTCATCTGAAGCTTCTCATGGGTGAAGTGGAAAGCAGTGGTTTTTTGTGGCATGACTAGCATTTTTCTCCATGAGAAATGCAGTATTACAGCCCTGGTTGAGAAGTTCACTGCATTTCTAGAATGCTACATTAATTTCTTAGAGTATTTGGGCAAAGACTGAGCATAGATTACTTGAATTTTCACTAGCTTTTGTTTGTTTTTTTGTTGGTGGGTTTGTTGGTTTTGTTTTTGGGGTTTTTTTAATATGTTTTTTAAGAGGTTTAATATCAAATTAGCCTAGAACTGTTTCACTTTGTTTTTATGAACATGCCACATTGATAAGCAGCTTTAATCTGTAAAGTTTTTGGTAACTGCAAGAAAATATTCGAAAGCTATGCATTTTAGAGAAAGCATAAAGGTAGTGATATTGGTACTTCTAAGGATCTTTATATTAGTGTATATAAAATAGTTTGCATATACAAATATAATATATAATCTGTTTGAAATATTCTTGAATGGTAGGGGCTGTGAAACATAATTTATGGAAATATTGTACACAGTAAACAGATGTCTCAGTACACGAATGAACCGTTGTCATATGCATGAGAAGTGTCATATTTGGTGACTACTAATGAATGGGATTTTGTTAACCCATTTTTGTTAGATAACCACTTTAACAAATACTATTAAATGCCACTTTGCTCAGTTTGCTTTAGTGTAAAAAGACAGATTTTGTTTCACTTCATTCAGGACGACACCAACATAAACCTGGGTAAGCTTTGTTCCAGACTCAACAGTAGCAGGAAAGTCCTCTCCCAGCCTTTTGGTTGAAAGCAAATTAGATTATTTTTTTTTTTCATCAATGCCAGGGACATGGAAAAGTTGGGTTGTGAGTTGTCTGTCTTATACCTCTGCAGAAAGGCAGTGTGCTTTGATTAGGCTACAAATTTCCTTTTCCAGAGCCTATCATCTCCCTAGTAATTGTCAGCACCTTCTTACCACCTTTCTTTTCTGTCTGTCAAATCTAAAGTAAGTTGTGGTTGCTTCAGTTGTACAGTGGAGTCATTGGGGGTGGGGGGGGTGGGGTGGATAGCAGCTTTCCACGAAGGTGAAGTACTGATGGTACTTTCTGAGAGATACGGAACTGTTTACCTTTATATAGCTGGAAAACAGCATGCTGCACAGAATCTGGCAGCAGAGTTTCAGCTAAAACTTCCTCTCCAGACTCTTGAAGAGGCAACGACCTAGAGCTTTAAACCAGGTGAATTACTTCTCTGTAAAATGAATTCACTCACACACTTTCAGCTCCTTCCACCCACATCAAAAGAAAAATTGGAATGAACGTGGAAAGCACTTAGGTAGCATTTAAGATGTGTGAAATTGTCTGGAGAGAATTTTTCTCCACTCCTTGTACATAGAGGGGAAGCCATTATTTTAGGATGGTTTTATTGGGTTTAATTTGTAAAGTTTATGCTTTATATGTTTTGAGTATGAGCTTAAAAGCATTACTTAAAAATCCATGATTAGTAGATGAGTGTTACTCAACCAACTTCCAACCACTTGCTGTCCAAGTTCCTTACGAAGCTTATTAAATTGAGTTGGAGCTTGATCCCTGTGTGTCTTATCTTGGTGGGTGACACAGCCACAGCTGTGACAGTAGCTGAAAGCATCCTTGAGGTACTCAATTCAGAGAAAAAAAAAAACTGATCTGGAATCAGATTTCGCCCTAAACCTGCCTTTAGGCTGCAGCAGGGCGAGATGGGTTCTGACCTGTCCTGTAGATCCCTCTTCCACCCAGACTGGAAGAATCGTACTTTTCAGTGGGTGCACTGAGGTATGCTGGAAACTATTTTTATTCTTTCCTCTCCCCTTCTGCCTTCATATGATTAAATGAAAACCAAAATTGGCCTAACTACTGGTGGGCAGCACATCCATGCATTCAGGTACCTCAGCATCAGAACGCTCTCTGCGTTCTGCTCTTCACGTTAATGGGCTCAAACAATACACTGCTCCCTTACACCCACCTGCATGAGTTTCTGCATGGGAGTTCATTTAAAAGCTCTCTCAACTTGTCAGCTTGCATTATTTGCTCATTTTTCTGCATATTGCTGTCTGCAGTATTTATTAGGGTGTTATTTAGCCTTAGAAACCACATAACTTTTCAACAGACTGTGGACAAGTTGCATTGAAATAGGTCTGGCTGAGCAGTGAGTTTTCAGGCTGCAGTGGAACTGTCCTTTGAGCAGGCAAATGTCCTTCCGGCATGTGTGAGCCTACTCCTCCAAACTCCTTCAGGATTTGCTCTTGATCAGTGCTTCATCAAATCTTCAAGTAATACAACCATTGTGTGGATCAGCTTCAGTGCTAATAAATGTCAGCTCAAATATTAACCCAATCTTTTGTTTGATTTAATCTCCTGACAGACTAATCTGAGCATGGGAGAAACCAGAGGAGAGGATGTTCTGCCATAAGATTATTTCCTTCAGTCAGCACCCATCTTCTGAACTGATTCCATTTGCTGTTCAATCAGCTCGGTGGGAAGTTTGCTTCCAGGAAATTATGCACCAGTAAAAGGAATAATGTCTGTGTTTTTATTTTGTGAAATTATTTTTGTGCATATGATGGATGTTGAGCTCAAACAGGTTTTTTTTTTTGGTAACTCCATCTAATTTTGACAGTTTCTGGCACAAGAAGCAAGTTAGTCAAATGATTAATTGAAGAGGTAATACTGAGCAGTACAAGCAGATGAACTGAAGAGTACAACAACAAAACTTTGTGATGCACTTGAGTTCCAAATGGAATTAGAATTTCAGTGAGTTTGTGGCTGCTGTTGGAGGTGGTTGGATTCCACATCAACCAAGCTTAACACACTATCAACTATGGTTAAGTTTTCTGTGTCTGTGATGGCTGTACCACATCCAAGACCTCTTCAGGTCTTTTCTGAGCATATTCCATGCATCTCACTTCCGTAGTTAACGTCAGCACTCTGATCCCCACCTGCCTCAAATTAACTCCAAGCATACACAGCATTTCAAACACTGCGTTAAGCAATAGGGTTGAATTTCGGCTGCCTTTTAGCGTGGCTTGGCTCCCTCTTCTGGAAATGCGCTCAGCAGCAGAGTGAGTAAAAATCCTTTCTAGTGTCGTTTCCTCTTCAAATGAAGGGAGGAAAGCCTACAACGGGGTGAAGGCTCACCCTGTGGTTACTACATGTGGTTCCTTTCCACTTCTACTGAAGCTTTCTGTGTTTGTTTTCTGTTGGCAGCAGGTTCATATGCCCATGTGTGCCTGTGCCACAGGCTTTTTTTTTTTTCCTCTGAGGAAGAAATGCTGAAGCAAAGGACAAAGTATGGTTTTATGATTGTTGCTTTGTCAGCCTTGGTGACCTTCTTTTGGAGTTGTCTCTGGGGTGTGAGGAACTTTGCTGCTGCTTCCCTCTCTAAGGTTCAGTTTAATAACGCTGGTACCCCTCGTGATTTAAGTTGTGACCTGTCAAGTGTTCCAGTTGGGTAATGAGCATGTGCAAGCTGCTGGCTGCAGGAGCAGCAGATGAGAGATGTCTGCCCTGTAACTCTGCCCGGTGCGTTTTGGAGCAGCCCAGACGCTCTGGTACCTTTCCCAATGTCTACAACCTTAGTCAGGCTGAGTGGCAGCTCGGTTTCATCCCTTGCTGACCTGAAGCTTTCCTGTGCCCGTATCCAAGCTGCTATTGACCATGTAATCACCTGAACAACGTCTTGACAAAAGGTCCTTCACCCGCTCATTCATATTCCTGCAGTGAGTCATGAGTCCTCTTGTTTTGGACTGAGATAACCATCAACTTAATTAGCTGCTTCCATAAGGGAGGCTGATTATCTCTCCCAGATACAGCAAGGCCACAGAGCTTTCCAACAGAGTTAAATCAAACTGTGACAATACCAATTGCCATTTATATTTTTCCTTAAATTCTTTGGATGGGAATAACCTATTCAGTTCTAATCCTTAAGAAGCTGAGGATTTCCTGCCAGAAAGCTGGAGGAGCACAGGGCTGTCTCACCAACAGTGCGTGTAATGTTGCACTTCCCAGATCTCAGAGGCAGAGGAGAGACCCTCTTCAGAACCATAGAATCGTTTGGGTTGAAAAAGACTTTTAAGATCAAGTCCAACCATTAACCCAGCACTGCCAAGTCACCACCTAACCATGTTCCTTCAACACATCTACACGGCTTAAACCTCTCCAGGGATGGGGGCTGCACCACTGCCCTGGGCAGCCTGTGCCAGGCCTTGACAACTCTTTTTGGGGAAGAAATTGTTCCTTATGTGCAAAGTAAAGCTTCCCTGGTGCCACCTGGGGCCATTTCCTCTTATCCTAACCGTCGTTTCTTGGGAGAAGAGACTGACCCCCACCTGACTCCTTTCAGGGACTTGTGGAGAGCCTTCTTTTCTCCAGGCTGAACACCCCCAGTTCTGTCAGCTACTCCTCGCATCTCTTTCTCCATACCCTTCCCCAGTTTCCTTGCCCTTCTCTGGACCCGCTGCAGCCCCTCGGTTAAAACCCCGCTCGATTCGCAGACAAGGGGGCGGATTTTTGAGGAAAAGGACTAGACAAATAAGGAAAAAAGACTCCACCAGTTTGTGGGTCCCCGAGCGGGTTGCGGGCGGCAGGACTTCCCGGAACGGGGCGGCGGGAGGCGGCGGCGACGAGAGGCGCTGACACGTGGCCGCGGCTCGGCGGGGGGAGGGAGGCGGCGGCCGCCGCGATGTGAGCCGGCCGAGGCGGAAGGCGCTGCCCGCATGGCCGCGGGTACCGGCGGCAGGAATGTGCCGCTGTGCAGCGCCGAGCACGGCGGCATGAGGCGGGATGGCGGCGGGGACCCGTACTGGTCCAGGTAAGGCTGGACCCGCTCCCGCGAAACCGCTGCTCTGCTGGCAGCGCGCTCCCGGGATCCTCCCCGCTCAGCATCACCCGGCCGGTCCCTTCCCGGCCCTGGGACCACCCCGCAATCTCGGGCAGGGGCAGCAGGAGACTCCCCCTCCTCACTTTCCTCCGCCACCTCCTGATGCATCTCCCGGGAAAGCATACAGCTCCGGGATGCAGGGAATAGGCAGCCTGAGCCCATCTCCGGAGAGGTGCTTTCGAGAGGTGCTCGGTGCTCCCCGCAGGTCCCAGACCCGACCCTCCCCGGCCTTGGTGCTGCCCTTCGGAGGTGCCGGAGGATGGTACCAGGGGTCACTGCCCTACCGGCCCGGGCGGTCCCCACTGAACCACTCCGCCGAGACGATAAAGCAGGAAAATACGGAATTCCTCTGAAACAGAGTGGGGGGGAAAAAGTCTTATCGCGCTTAGTTCTGGCCTGTAGTCAGTTATTTAAACGTTGAAACCACTATGAGGTTCTTATCGAAGTGTTCCAGGAGGGCTGTTTGTAGTGGTGGTGATTAATTAAGGTAAAGTCTGGACTAGTAGCTGGGCAGCTGTTTTGAACTGGTCCTCTAGTGAGGCAATTAAAATCCTTAACTGTGCTATCAAACCACTTGTGGTGACCACTCTTAACAGCAAGGGCATGAGCAAAGGCAGAAGCTTACGTGTTTGGAGGAGAGGCTACGAGCCTGGGACTGAACTGGAGTACTCTGGGCAGCGCTGGTCCTCCCTGCCACCCTAGGAAAACCATCCAGCGTGTTCGCCCCAGCATCTGCCACTAACGCCGTCTGAGGTGGGGTGAGGAAGTGCCTCGGGGCCGTGGAAAGTGACGGCCAGAGGCTTTTCCCAACTGGGAGCTCCTGCACTTTACTATGTTGCCCCCACGTGTTGGAAATTTGGTTCGATTTAAGGCTGCCGTGAGGAGGAATTAACGGACTGGCTGCCACCGTGCTGGCCTGTCCTGTGGGCTCCCTGCCCAGCTTCCAGGCTGGCATGACCCTATGGCAAGTCACTCCAGCAGGAGAGTGAGTGGAAGGGCAGGTGACATTGGTGCCAGTGCACAGGAACGCGTGGCCAGGCGGGAGGAATTGCCCTTTCCAGCAGCATTTAGCTGCTGGGTAAGTTGAAATTTATCATCAGTTGCTTCCTGCAGTGGCAGCAGGCCAAGGACTGTCCCGAGGGAGGCTTTTCCTGCAGTCAGAGACCTTGAAGCCTAATAAAACATCTCGAGAGGAAGGGGGCAGGTCTCGACAGCAGAACTTGGGCATTAAAGTTGCCTAAAGTTTTAAGTTGCTTTCCCCCTCAAAAGTAGTGATTTAAAACCCACCTCTGTGTCTCCTCCTTTCTAACTTTTCCCTTTTGGGAAAGTCTTTGTGGAATGGAAGTGGTGGAAGATCTTCACACCAAATTTGGCAGTGCTTGGATTAACAACTGGACTCAGTGATGTTCGAGATCTTTCCCAACCTAAGCAGCTCTATGACTCCATGAAGTTTTGCTGAAACAAAGTTTCCATTTAGACATTTTTCCTCTGGGAAAAAAACAAAAAAACCCAAACAACCCAACCCAACCCAAAATATTTGGTGACAACAAACCCTCCAGTTTCCCAAATCTCTTTGAAAAATACAAGCCAACAGTAACACTTTCCAAAACAAAAGAGGTGATTTGTTCATCAAGATATTTGTGTTTTGAGGTGTTTCTGACCACCATTAAGTGCTGATAGTAATTGAGAGACTCCAGTCCCTGTGGAAGAGCAGCAGGGCACCCATATCTCCCATCTGACTGTTATCTATATTGCAGCAATTCTTGGAACCATCAATCACCTCCCCGATGTTTGGTGCAGCCCCACACGATGGTTTCAGCCCTTGTTTGGAGAGGTTTTGTGGAGACTTTATGGTCTAAAGTAAACAAGGCAGGTGGAGTATGGGAATGGGAAGGGGGAAGTGAGCCACCAGATGACAGGAGCAAGTTGGTTCACTTGTATAAAATACCGCCTTGGGTGGTTTCAAATTACTGTAGTGGACAGTGTTGGTACAGCACCTGCAAAGAAATGGCTCTCACCGCTTCAAAGGAATGAGTTATTGCCATGGAGGCAAGGCTTTATCAAGTGGGGGAAGTGACATGGGTCCTCCTTTCATGCTCCAACAACAGACATGCCAGGCAGCCTCCCAAGATCCATCTGCACCATCAGTGAAAGGAGAGATAAACAGCTATCTTGGCAGGTTTCTTTTGCCATTTTTGTTCAAGTTGCTGCTTCATTTGTCCTCCCTTTTTTTTTTTTTATCTGTCTTTTCCTTCCTCTTCCACTGTTCTTGCCCTGCATTTTACCCTGTCTTTCCAGCTGCCTTTCCCAGACTTCTCTGCAGTTTTCCAATGGCTCTGTTATCACACATCTCCTTTTCCTCTTCCAAGAACAACACTTGAGGATTTCTGTTTGGGACTTGAAAAAGCTCTTGGATTCATGTAGCATGTCTGGACATTTAGGTCTTAATGTGCCAAAGCAGGACCACTTGGGCAGTAGGTAGATGTGGTTTAGCATCTTGGGCAGTAGGTAGATGTAGTTTAGCATCTCCAGGCTGACTGGGAAAAGACTGAAGCACTGAGAAGGAAAACCTGTTGCTGAAGATTGCACACAAAGCTACCAGCAGATCCGGCAGCAGACACGGAGATCACATTTTGGATGGTGCCTCCAGGAGAGAAATACGTGGAAAAATCACTGTGTCCTGGGAAGCAAATGACTCCTAAACCCACTCTCTATCTCGCAGCCTCTGGCTACATCTGAAGACAAGGGATTATTGTAGCAGTTTCTTTAAGCTCCAGAGATAAAAGGAGTTGTACCACCAGCCACAAGCTGGTCTCCTGTCACTCTTTGCCTGGAGCCAGCAGTCACGTTGCTTTTCTGGGTTCTGATCTTTTGCCAGCACAATGTGGCAGCTTTAGATGTTTTGGGCTTTTTAATGATTTTTTAATTATTATTAAAAGAAAAAAAAAAGGTCCAAATTCCTCACCCTGGTTTTAGTCATGCCCTTGCTGAGGACTTTTTTTCCTGGGGGAAATATAAGCAAGACACACATTTCATTCCTGACTGATCCATGTGTGCCCTTAGATCAGCGTGCAAAGCACGTGTGTGTATCATTATTTTGTCTTCCTACCTCCTCCACCTGGACTTAACAACTCTTTCCAGCTCATATGAGCTGCCGAAATCTAATTTCATCTTTGCTTTTGCCGAAAGCAAGAAACGAAGAGAGGGAATAAACCCAGAGCCACGCTTGCTGAACACCACTTTGTTGCCATCTGTGGCTCTGAAGAGGGAGTTGGTGCACAGGAGGCTGACAGGAAACCAGCAGCTTTTCCAGGAAAAAAAAAATGCCAGTCCTGTGTCCTCTGTGCTGCTCTCATTGGCAGTTAGCTGATGAAGTGGAGAAACCCAAACAATCTACCTCCTCTAAACCCCAAAGCTACTTTTGACAGTGACAAATCAGCTTGGAGCTGGTCTGCAGCATGACAACACTGACTTGAGGAGGTGAGGGGAAATGATCCCCAACCTGCCTCCTGAGATGAGTGTAGATTTTCAAGGGAGGGAGAAATTGTTGTTGGGGAAAACAGAGTAAAGTGAGAGCAGTGTCCAACCGGGTTAAAAATAGCTACCTGGGCATTATCTCCTTGCTCGGGAGTGTCTGCACCACTGCTGGGTTGGTGCCACGTCAGTCAGGCTGTGGTTGTGTTGGAGGTTACTGTGGATTAAAGCCACAGGCAGCTGGAAGAGGAGCTTTTGAAAAGGGATGTGCCCATGGAGAAGAGTGATGAGAAGGGTTATTGTCCCTAGCTGTGGTGTGGCAGGTTGCCATGGGCAGAGAGGACCACAGACACCAGCTGTGTGTGCTGGTGATGTTCCCCTGGGAGGTGGCCCATGTTTGGCTGCCCTTAGTTTGGATCTGCTGGGCCTCCAGCATGGCTGGGAGCTGAGTACCACCACAGGGGCTCATCCCCATTCTGCTCTGGGGTTCTCATAGGGATGGGTGAGTGGGATGAGTGAATGGGCTGGGGTCACTAGAGGTGGCTTAAGCTGATGTACCCTCTATGCACCTCCCACGGAAACATTTTTAGTTTCTTTTCACAGCAGCAGACTGAAGTAGAGATGCCCTGGGGTGGGTGGTATGACACTGGTGAGACCTGTGCCCACCTCTGCCATGGCACATCTCTGATGCAGACCAGGAGCTGCAGCTCCCATTTCTCCCACTTCCAGTTCCAGTTATGGAAAACACCCACAAACTTTGGAGATGGCTTCTGGCCAAGAGCTGTTTCTGGGACAGACTGTTTGTAGTCTTGCTGTCTAACACAGCTCTCTTGCTACCTGAAAGTACCTGATGGTCCAGACTCCTGCCCTGAAGGAGGTACTAAACTGTAATCTAATTGATAACCTCAGGCCCAGCAAGTCCATTTTAACAGTGACCTGCAGTGTCTGCAAACAGACCTGTGGACTGGGGGAAAGCAGAGAGGCAAGTCAAGAGAAATAAAGTTGAATAAATATTTGCTCTGTGGCATCTGCAGGAGAAATTCCTCCAGCCTGAAAACACACTGCAAATAAAGACAGCCTGTGCTGCTGGCTCTCCCTCCACTGCAGGGAGCTTGGCTTGGTTCTGCCCCTTTGAGGCTCTCAGGCATCCCTGAAACTCAATCTCAACCACCATGCCCAAAGCAGGGGACCTGTGTGCTTGGTGGGAGCCAGGTCCTAGTAGTATCACTGAATGCTTTAAAGCAAGGCTGTGACCACCCAGTGCCTGGTGCTGCATCTGGAGGAGGAGAATCAAGGGACATCAGGCAGGGCTTCTGCTGAGCAAAAAGTCACCCAGGAGGAGTCACTAAGGCTTGGGCTAATTATAGTCTGTCGGGGTGGTGGTTGGAGGTTGAGAAGATAGGAAGTGTTTTCTAGCTGCATGGCTGCTTCACTTGCTAAAGAGGGTTTTGGTGACATGCAGAAGAGGATGCACCTGTGGTGCCTTGTAAGTAGAAAGGCATGAGGGGTCAGGAGAGCCCAGGCTGGGCAGTGAGGAGCTGCCACCATCATGTGGCACCTGATTAAGTCAATTAGGAGGCTCCAAACAAGCTCTGGTGATTCATCTGCCCGGGGTTTGGAGGTGGCTGCTCCTCCAAACCTCTCACAGAGCTTTCTGTCCCCTGTAGCCAGGGCTCAGCCAGGACCAGCACGGGGGTTTGGGGAGATGCTGGATCTGTTCCTGTGCATGACTCTAACTCAGTTTAATTATCTCCAACACAGATTATCTCTACCTCTCTCATCAAAGAAGCCATTAGATGTAGTTTGTTATCACCCTGCTTCTTGGATGGCTGCTATTACCTACCCAGATGCTGTTGGATTTGTCATTATGCCTTAGTTTGTGAGGGAGAGTTTTTATTTTCCCCCTTCGTGCCAGTTCCTCTTGTAACCTTTGCTGTTGTTGTTGTGCATTGAGCAGAACATTGACTCATCAGCAGCCTCTGTGATAACTATAATTAGGAGAAAATGCATTTACAAAGCTCTTTCCTCTGATGCAAGCACATGATTGTCCTTGCAGGGAAATAATTCTTGCCATGCTTTCAGGTGGGTGTGGGCAGCGAGTGATTACATTTGACACTCATATTCTTTGAGTGGGTTTTCCTAGCTGGATTGTGGTACCTACAGAGCAAGTGGTGGTCTGAGGCTGTCTTTATGCTCCCCACTTGTTTTCAGCATGTCTCTAGCAATGCATTTAAACACACAGGGTAGGAATAGAAAAGTGTAGAACGGAGTAGGAATCAGTGAGAGGACTGAGGTTGTGTCATGTACCCAGACTTATTTAGAGTTTCTGAAAAAGAATAAAAGTCAAGAGAAAGGTAGTCAATGGATTTTTGTCCAAATATCAGCTGGGGAGGAGGTTTGTGAGAGAACATCTCTGCTTGGCCCCTTTCTGCTGCTTTGTCTGAGCTGAGCTTCCAGAGGTGTCTGGCTTTTGCAGAACCATGTGTTGCTTCATGGCTCTGCTCTCAGGCAGCTTGGACATTGCCCAGCACCGTGGCATAGGTACCTCCCCCTTGCCACCTCCAGTCTCTGTGTCCCTGTGTGACTGCTTGCTTCATTGAGGAGAGAAAAAAGGTTTGGAGCTCACAGCATCTCCTCCTGCCCCTCTGCCCTCAAGCCAGAGCTGCTCTGTGTCCTGATCATTGCTTTTTTTGGGTGCAATCCCTTAGCACCAAACCATTCTCCCCCCACCTGCACCTTCCTTGGGCAGCAGCACTGCTGCTCTTGGGATTTGCTTTTCCTAGCACTGCATGGACCAGACCTTGGCAGTAATACAGAAAGCAGTGAAGTAAAGACTAGTTGAACTGCACAGGTTGTCTTCTGTCCATCTTACATTTTGCACAGCCATGCAAGGTGTAGGGCCCAGGAAAAGCTAATATCCCATCATTATCCATATGCCATTTAATATCCCACTAAAATGCTGCTGAGCTCCTCAGAGGAACTGCTGGAAGGAGAGGCAGAGCTCAGCCCCACTCCAGGTGGTGGGAATGCACCTCAAAGGCCTCCCTTTTCTCCGGGGAGAAAAGCACACTTTAGAAAACTCTCTTGGTGGCTAAAGAATGGGCAGTGGCTCCACACATCCCAGGCTGTGGCATTGTACTCGATCACAATAGCTGCAGGTTGAACAGCTCAGTGAATCAGCATTGCGCTGCTGTAGGTAACAAGAGAGATTACTGCTGGGGACTGGCCGCAGCCCATCTCTGCAGGTGCAGAGGCACTGGTTTGGCAGGCGTGGGTCAGTCACGCCCGCAGGCATCTGCTCTCACATTGTCTTCAGACACCTCTCTGAGGGCTCTCTGTAAACTTTTCCAGCTACTCAGACTCCTGCCCTCTGCCTTTGGTGGGGGATTTATACTCCTGCCCGTATCGTCCCTCTGGACATGTAGCATCCAGGAGCCTTTGGTTTCTCTGAGCTGTAGCAAGCTGCAGGCTGCTGGCTGGGGCAGGCAGTTAACATCTGAATCACGTTTGGGTTTGCAGCAAATGAAGACAGGATTGCTGCTTATCTTCCTCTTGGTGTAAGACCAGCAAGGACTCTCAGGGGGGTTATCAGCCAGACCAAATGGCTGAGGCAGGGCAGCCCTGGGTTACTTGTTAGAAGCATACAATCATAGAATGGTTGAGGCTGGAAGAAACCTTTGAGTTCATCAAGTCCAACCACTCACCTAGAGCTCACAATCCCACCACTATTGCTAAATCATGTCCCTCATCACCACATCCACACATCTTTTAAATAACCTCCAGGGATGGTGACTCCATCACCTCCTTGGTCAGCCTCTTCCACTGCCTGAGAACCCTTTCTGTGAAGAAATTTTTCCTAATATCCAACCTGAACCTCCCGTGGCACAGCTTGAGCCTGTTACCTCTTGACCTGTCACTTGCTGCTCCTGTCATTTATCCCTGTTGTCCTTTCCCTTATTCCTCCAGCAAAGTTCCATGAGGTTTTCTAGTTCCTGTCTTATTTTATACATTTCCATGTAATGACAGTTCCAGCTTTCAAAGCACCAACTAAAACCCTTGCAATTCCTCCTGCCAGAAGTTTTCACCCAGCTGCTGATCTGCCCTGTTGGGAAATAGCAATAAATTCACTCTGGAGGGTACAACTGCCCCATGTGCTTTAGTTCTCATTGTTCCTTTGCCTCCCTCTGTCAGGAACCACTTAACACCTTCATAAATGGGTTTGTGCTGCATGGGGTTGACCTGCATTTATCATCATTCCACTACAGGGGAATAAAAGCTTAGTTTGATTTAAAAAGTGACCCAGGATTGTTTCCTGCACCAAAGGGGAGGTTGTGTTTAGCAGAGTGGAAAGCACAGAGGTTAATGCCCCAGTACAGTGATTTTCCCAGTCAGTTCTGGGGCAGAGAGTCTGTTTGCTTAGTGCTCTGGCCTCTGGACATAAAAATAGCCAAATACAAATACTGGGCATTCTCACTCAGCTTTTAACTCCATGATCCATGGGCAAAAGGGGACCCAGGCTGACGTTAGTGTGGCTGGGAGAAGGCAGAGGATTTCTACACCTCAGTGTGGGTCTCTGCTCCAAAAGCACATTGCTGACTTGGAGCAGGAGGAAACTGCCTTCTTGCTTTTTTCCAGCCTGTCTCTTCTGCAGGAGCACTTTTCATGGTGCTGAGTACCAAAAAAATTTATTCTGTTAACATGAAGTTCAACAAGGGCAAGCGTAGAGTCCTGTACCTGGGGAGGAATAACCTCCTGTACCAGTACAGGTAGGGGCTTGACCTGCTGGAAAGCAGCTCTGTGGAGAAAGATGCGAGAGTGCTGGTGGACAAGTTCACCATGAGCCAGCTATGTGGCCTCATGGCCAAGAAGGCAAATGGTCTCCTTGGGTGCATGAGGAAGAGTGTGGCCAGAAGGTGGAGGGAGGTTCTTCTCCCCTTCTGCTTGCCCTGGTAGGGCTGCACCTGGAGTCCTGGGTCCACTTCTGGGCTCCGCAGTTCAAGAGTAACATGGAACTACTGGAGAGAGTCTAACAGAGGGTCAGAAATACACTGAGGGGACTGGAGCATCTCTCTTATGAGGGAACAGAGGCTGAGAGACCTGGAGCTGTTCAGCCTTTAAACGAACAGACTGAGAGGGGACTTCACAATGCATATAAATACCTAAAGAGTGGAAGTTGTGAGGATGGGTCTGGGCTCTTTCCAGTGGTGACAGGACAAGGGGCAATGGGTGCAAACTAGAACACAGGAAGTTTCACTTGAACTTAAGGAGAAGCTTCTTTACTTTGATGATGCAAGTGCCCTAGAGTAGGCTGCCCAGAGAGGTTGTGGAGTCGCCTTCTCCGGAGAGACTCCAAACCTCATCTCCCAGGCAAACCAGTCTGACCCCTAAGTCCTCTCCCATGGATCTACCAGGAAGACCATTCCACCTTTCCTTTCCCTGCCTTCTTGCTCTCCATCCTTGCAGGCCTGAGTCCCGTGTCTGGACAGTGATGCTGCTGCTGGGGACATGCCTGCTGTACTGTGCCCGCGTCACCGTGCCCATCTGCGCCGTCGCCCTGAGCACCCACTTTGACTGGGACAAGAAGCAGTCTGGCATAGTGCTCAGCAGCTTCTTCTGGGGCTACTGCCTGACACAGATCATCGGGGGACATATCAGTGACCAGTATGGAAGTTGTTGTCATGTTTTCCTCTGCTTGGGCTTTTGAAATGACACTTAGCTTAGTTTTGACCTCTCAGTTCCAAATCGAGTGCCAAGTTTCACCCTGGGACAGTGATGGGGTGGAAGGGTGGAATGTGTCCCCATAAAGGTTCTCCCATGGACATAGAATCATTCTATGATACTATGATTCTATGTCCATGGGGAGAAGCTTTATGGGTGTATTTGTTTTGGATGGGATAGAGTTCAATGAGGCACTGCAGGTTGGTCTGAAAGCAAGTGAGGTCTCTCCATCAACCTCAGTCAGGTTCTCCAGCTCTGATTCAGAGAGGACATGTGCAGTGTTGGCTGTCTGATGGGGTTCCTGGGTCTGGGAGCTGCTGCTGTGCCTACAGCACAGTCAAAATCCTCAGCAGACACTGGGGCTGGCCACACGATGGCTACTGCCTTGACAATGGCTGCAGAGGGGCTGCCAGGAGACAGCAACAGTCACACCAGCAGACACTTAGACCAACACAGGTGGTTTTTCACCTGGAAACCATGAAGAGCACTTCTATGCAGCTGTAACTTTGCTAGTGGAGGTTGTTTTCAGCACTGGTTCAGTAACTGGAATAAATAAAGCAAACCCACAAGCTTACACGTTAAGCTGCCTAAAGAAATAGGGGGTGTAAAGCAGGCTTGGTGTTAGCCAAGTGCTAAATGCTGCTGCAGAGTTCAGAGCTGCTGCTCACCAGGAGCATTGCTTGCCCACTAGCAAACAGCTTAAACCCAGTGGTGCTGGACAGCCATTCAGGAGGGTTTCTACCTGCAGTCACTAACCACAAGATGAAAATATTTCCCCCTTTTTTTCTTTTTTTCTTCAAGTAATCCTGGTTTTCCCCCTTAATTGATCTGCATAGTCTCTCCTCTTTTCCACTTCAGCACCCCCAGCTTTCCCACCCTAGATTCTCATGCAATCTTTTCACCAGCAAGCCCCCATCACAGTTTCCATCATGTCTGGGGAAGCCCACGTGTGTCCAGTTTATCATATCAAATAAAAGGCAGCTCCCCCAGCCAGCTGTTAAGGAAAGATGTGAGCAATTACCTGCTCCAGTTCCTTTCCCCAACCTCCTCATTCTTAGTGAGGAGGGCTTTCCTCTGAAGTCTTTTGTGAGGAGCACATGCCTGGAAGGAGTCCATGCAGTGTGCCACACTATTTCATTGTCTTCCTTAGTAGTTTCCAAGCAAATGCCTGCAAAACCCCAAATATGAACAGGCAGAGCTGATGCAGAAGAGCAGATGGAAGAGAAAACATCATCACTGGTTAGGAAGAGCAGAACAGTGACACCAGCTGGGCTTCCCCTCCACCTGAGTGCCTCTGTGTAGTGGCGTCTCTGGGGCTGGCATGTGCTGGGGTTGGATGGGCAGTGCTGGTGGTCAGTGTCCTGCTGGCCAGCTGCTTGCTGCCTGCTCCAGGGGAGAAGGGGGTGGGAAGAGAGGAGGTCAGAATTACACCTCAGAAGGCTAAAAACATTTGTGAGAGAAGAACAGGTTTGACTGAAAGGTTGTTCTCAAAAAACAGGCTAAACTTGAGTCTTGACTGGGGGACTTTGCCCTTTCACCCTCCCCTGAGGTTTCGTAATGCGTTTTCTGTCTTCCAGAATAGGAGGTGAGAAAGTGCTCCTGCTGTCAGCATCAGCCTGGGGGTTCCTCACAGTCCTCACCCCACTCCTCACCCACATCACTTCTGCCCATCTTGTTTTCATGACCTCCTCCAGGTTCCTCATGGGGCTGCTGCAAGGTGAGACCCTTGTCCTGAGCACTCTGTGTGTCTCTCTGCCCAGGGGCTGCCTCGCAGGGGGCTCCTGAGGTAAATCTAGCTCCAAGTCACACACATGAACCCTTCTCCTGGGTATTTGAGCAATCCTCTGCCTCAAAACTGCCTCCACATCCAGAACTTCCATGGGGAAAAAAACCCAAAACCTGACATTTCTAGAGAAAGTTTCTGACAGATCATTCCCCTGTAGGGATCTCTGCCAGACAAGGGCTGCTGCCTTCCAAAATCATCACTGATCCCACCTGGTTGCCCACATTTTAAAACTGCTTCAAAGAACTTGGGAAAAAAATTTGCCCTTGCCAACACTTCTGGATTATTTGAGGTGATTTTTCCTTCCCTCTTGCTGAGCTGCAGCACTGGAGAACCTTTGGGGTAAGAGCACTGGCACTGATGGGTTTACAGTATCGGTGGTGATGAAATGGGATCGTGGAAGAGACGCAGACAAACCTTTTGTGGTGATGGAGTCACTCATTTTAGTCTGCATCCCTGGCTTGAATTCACCAAAGGTTTTGTTGCTCTGTCTTGATGTTCAGCTCCTTTGAAATTTGCTTTTGCTTTGCTGATGGGGGCACAGGAGCCTGACTGCTCCCTGCCTTGCTCCCTTGCTCTCAGGGGTGTACTTCCCGTCCCTGTCTAGCCTGCTGTCCCAGAAGGTGCGGGAGAGCGAGCGAGCCTTCACCTACAGCACAGTGGGGACTGGCTCACAGTTTGGGTAAGTTCAAAAGGCTTTGATCAGTGAGTGACAGTCTCTGGACATCACATGTGATGAAATGCTACTAAACAGTTGGAGGCAAAACGCACAGCCCAAAGTACACATGGATTCCTGGGTCCTTGAGGATAGCGGCTGTGGCTGAGGAAGCCTCAGGCAGCTGCTGTCGTGCATGTCAAGGATTTTATGTTTGGTTTTTGTTTTGTTTCGGTTTGTTTTTTTCCTTTTTGTTCAAGCCAGGCTTTGAAGAGTGTTTGCAACATTTAATTACTATGGGAAAGAGCCTGAGCCAGGAGGAAGAGCAGGAGTCAGCCTGAGACTGGTCACCTGTCCTCTCTGATAGATGGGGATAATATAACTTCCCCAGCTCTGCTAATCTCCAGGAGAATTTCCTTCCTAAGTGAAGGGCTTGCTTAAAAGCCAGATAGAAATATTAGGATGCTTAATCACTTCATTTTCCAGTGTACTCGTTTCTTTGGCTGATTCATACACTGAAATACTTTCTGCACACCAGCAGCCTCATGTTCTGTCCTTGATGAGCCATGTTGCAGTGTAGAGCAGACAAGCTTGAGGTCCCTTACTGGTTTCTCCTGCTCATCTGAGGATTCTGAGATGCCACACAGGGAACAGGGCAGGTTGCAGAATCATAGGGTCACTGGGCAGTCATACACAAGCCCCTGACAGCTCTTCTAAGTGCATTCAGTGACCTGCAGCATCCACCCCAAGATGCATCTCCCACTGATGTATGCAGCCCAAATGCTCCCACCTAGCCCTGTAAATCCAAATGTGTTTTCCCTTTCAGGACACTGGTGATAGGTGGTGCAGGATCTCTCCTCCTGGACTGGTATGGCTGGGAGAGTGTTTTCTACTTCTCTGGTTTGCTCACTTTGCTTTGGGTTTACTGCACCTGCAAGTACCTGCTGAGTGAGAAAGGTAACTCCAACCACCTGCATCCCTCAGGCTGCCTCCACTCCTGATGGCTCAAGTAATACTTCCCAGTTATTTTCTGCACATCCTTTGTGTTTCCAAGATTTTTGCCTGTTTTTTCTCAGAGAACTTTTGTTCAGGTGTCTTCTGTGATACACACCATGTCTCACCCAGGAACAAGGCTTTGAGCTCTTGCATTGCTGATTTCCTCCTTCACATCCCATGCTGGATTAAACTGCTACTGGGAGTCTGATCTGACTCCTCAGTACTCTTAAGCACCAGTGAAAACACCAAACAGAGCATGAGCTTCAAAGTGGATTAAGCTAAAGAAGGGCAAGATACTTACCCCAGACTAACAGCATCTACACACAGAGCTTTTACAAACCAGTTAATCCAGAATATCTCTTCCCAAATAACTGTCTGGCAGTAATTCCACACATGGGCAAACCATTACACCTGGCTACAGCATTCCTGCTGTGAGCATGGTGTGTAGGAGCCCAAATCATCATGAGCTGGGTGTGTGCCTGCTGCTGCCCAAAATCTAAACCTGGTTCCTATCCCAAATCCAAACTTGGTTCCTGTCCAAAATCCAAACCTGGTCCTATCCCAAAATCCAAACCTGGTTCCTATCCCAAATTCAAACCTGGTCTTACCCCAAAATCCAAACCTGGTTCCTATCCCAAATCCAAACCTGATCCAATCAAAAATCTAAACCTGATTCCTACCCAAAACCCAAACTTGGTCCTATCCCAAATCCAAACCTGATTCCTATCCCAAAATCCAAACCTGGTTCCTCTCCCAAACCCCAAACCTGGTTCCTCTCCCAAAATCCAAACTTGGTTCCTATCCCAAATCCAAACCTGGTCCTATCCCAAACCCCAAACCTGGTTCCTCTCCCAAAATCCAAACCTGGTTCCTATCCCAAATCCAAACCTGATTCCTATCCCAAAATCCAAACCTGGTTCCTCTCCCAAACCCCAAACCTGGTTCCTCTCCCAAAATCCAAACTTGGTTCCTATCCCAAATCCAAACCTGGTCCTATCCCAAACCCCAAACCTGATTCCTCTCCCAAAATCCAAACCTGGTTCCTCTCCCAAAATCCAAACCTGGTTCCTATCCCAAATCCAAACCTGGTTCCTGTCCAAAACCCAAGCCTGGTCTCTTCCCAAGGGATTTTTCTTTAATTATTCCAAGAGGTGTAACAAAGGTGAGGGTGGATGGGGGAGTTCTGGATGCAGTCAACACAAAATGTTGTTTCCATGAGCATTCAGGGGCGGTACAGCCAAAACCCAAGGGTTAGAAGGAGATTGAAGGCAGTTGTGTAACAGCCTCTGAGAGCTTCCTCCAGCTGCACAGAAATGTCTGATCAGAGCTTTCTTTGTATGTTTCCTCCCTGCAGAGCTCATCATCCCCATAGACTATTTAATGAGAGGCCTCTCATTCTCCAAGCAGACCAAAGTTCCCTGGAAGCAGCTGTTCAAGAAGGCTCCAATATGGTAGGCAGCTGTGGGGCAGGGCTGGCTAGCACCCCCCTTCTGAGGGCTGCTCCTCCTCACTGTCCTTCTTTCTTCTGCCTGTGTGTGTTTTGTCCACTTGTTGGCAAACATTACCAGGCTTTCTAATCCACTCTGTATAAATAGAGGACTGAAAAGCTGAGCTTCACAAAAGGCAGTACCATAGAGTCCTGCAATGGTTTGGGTTGGAAGGGACCTTTAAAGTTCATCTAGTCCAACCTGCCTGCAGTGATCAGGGACATCTTCAACTAGATCAGGTTGCTCAGAACTCCAAACAACCTGACCTGGAATGTTTCCAGGGTGTATCTGTCCAAAAGAATGACAGGCTTGAGTATTACTGGCAGATCTTTCTTCTCCACTGGCTGTTCCCTGGAAGAGCCATGTGCTTCTCTGGAGTGGTGTTCTCCAGCACTCTTGTTAGAGATGCTGCTTATAATGGCCTCCTAAGAAGTACTGCTCAGGGGCAGTGAATGGCACAGGCTGTGGTCTCTCCTTGCTGGCCAAATGGCTTTTTAATAGGCATTTTTCCTTTGGGATGCTGCATTTGGTACTGAAGCTCATCCAAGCAGGTTCCCAAGTGTCATTTCAAGATGGGGAGGAAAGCAATGGGGCTGCAGGCCAGCAAGCCCATTCCTGCCTTGAATAACCACAGAGCATCTGCTGATAACAAAAGCCTATCTTGAGTACTGCCTTCAGTTTTGGGCTCCCCAGTTTCAGAGGGACAGGGATCTGCTGGAGAGAGTCCAAGGGAGGGCTACAAGGATGATGAGGGGACTGAGCACTGCCTGGTGAGGAGAGGCTGAGGGACCTGGGGCTGCTTAGTCTGGAGAAGAGAATTTAATAACTGGAGAGGATTTAATAACTGTTTATAACTGAGGGCTGGGAGTCAGAAGTTGGAGGACAGGCTCTGCTCACTGCTCCCTGGGATAGGACAAGGAGCAATGGATGGAAGCTGCAGCACAGGAGGTTCCAGCTCAGCACAAGGAGGAACTTCTTGCCTGGAAGGGTCCCAGAGCCCTGGCACAGGCTGCCCAGAGAGGTTGTGGAGTCTCCTTCTCTGGAGCCTTTCCAGGCCTGTCTGGATGTGTTCCTGTGTTCCCTGAGCTGGATTGTCTGGTCCTGCTCTGGCAGGGGGGTTGGGCTCCATGATCTCTTTGGGTCCTTTCCAACCCCTGACATCCTGTGAGCCTGTGATCCCAGAAAACCCTACACAACAGCTCCTGGAGCAGGGCAGCTCTCGGAGTGCTCCAAGGGACTGGTGGAAATCATCACATAGTTGCTGCTGCAATTAACCTTGCCTGAACCCAACTGGTGTTGGGGTCTAGGTGATGAGGGCAGTAAAGGAATGTTTGGTGTTTCAAGTGGCAAGCAAAAGGACTACTTCTCCACTGTACTCTGCTCTCTTCCCATCTACTCTGCCTTGGTGAGGCCACTTCTGGAGTAGTGTGTCCAGTTCTGGGCTCCCCAGTCAAAGAGGTTCAGGGAACTATTGGTGAAGTTCCAGCAGAGGCTACAAAGGTGCTGAGGGGCCTGGAGCAGCTCTGTGAGGAGGAAAGGCTGAAAGCCCTGGGGCTGGTGAGCCTGGAGAAGAGCAGCCTGAAAAGGGAGCTTCTCAATGCTGATCAATAGCTAAAGGGTGGATGTCAAGAGGAAGGGACCAGTCTCTTTGCAGTGGTGCCCTGTGGTAGGAAGAGGGACAGTGGGCAAGTTCCACCTCAACATCAGAAAAAACTTTTTTGCTGTGAGAGTGCAGGAGCCCTGGAGCAGACTGCTCAGAGAGGTTGTGAAGTGTTCTCTGGAGAGATTCCAAACCCACCTGGACGTTGTGATAATGGGCAACTTGCTTTGGGTGACCCTGCTTTAGCAGGGGGGTTGGACTAGATGACTGCCAGAGGTCCCTTCCAAGTCCCACCATTCTCCATGAGTCTGTTGCCTATGAAAGAACTCTCAGGATGCCATCCTACCTCTGTGAGGGATTTATTTATAGAGCAGGAGCTGAAATACTGAGTTGCTCGAGTGCCTGTTTCCCACTCAGCGTGACCTGTGGCTCCTGATTCCTTCCTCTCTGCTGTGTGTTTCCAGGGCTGTCATCATTGCTCAGCTTTCCACAGCCAGCACATTCTTCACTCTCCTCTCCTGGCTGCCAACTTTCTTTAAGGAAACTTTCCCTGAGTCAAAGGTAAGCTGGCTCCGAGACGCAGGCACTGCCTCCCTCTGTGCAAATGAGGTTATGCTAGGCACCTGCCAAAACAGGTTGGTTAGGGAGGAGGATGATGGCAAAGGGATTTGGGGGAGAGCAGGAGGAGGTGAGAGGTTTCCCTGCTGGGTTAGCATCCATTACCCACCTGCAGATGCACTTAGAGACACAAACCCTCCCTCCTGGTGGGCAGAGGCTGGTTTCTCGTTGCTTGTTTAGGGATGCTGAAGTGAGGCTGAGCTGGAGCACCTCCCAAGTGAGGAAGAGAGGATGCTGTTTGGTTTTCAGACTGCCTTCCTTCTGAGGGAAGGATGGTACAGACCTCAGGACATGATCCTGCTGCAGTTCAGCACCATTCACCCTGGGTTTTCAAAGAGATTTTTAACTGTCCTGACATTGCTCAGCTCAGACCTGCCTGCAAAAAAATTATAATTACTATTAATGATTTGTACTTGAAAGATACTCTAAAAGCTTCCCTCTCCTCAGCACAAATGATCTTCTCATTTCTCAGAAGCTCACCTGGGCTTGGAGCTGGCATTTTGCCCTTGCTCTCAGAAACTCAGACAATCTTTCCTGGCTCTGTCAGGTTTTGACCATTGCCAGAGCTGCTTACAAATGCCTTCCCATATTACAAGTGTAAGGAGCTTTAATGGCATACTTGATGTATATGTATTAAAATGCATTAAACCAGCAAACATATTGTTGTGACAAGATCTGTGCACCTCCAGTAATGTGCTTGTGCAGCAGCAATTTGCCATCTGTTCAGCATTATATCATGGTGCTCTTATGTAAGATGCTCCATATAGTGCTCCTGCAGCTGATAATCCCTCCATACATTTTAATAAAAGAGGGCTTGAGAAGGCTTCATCTTAAAGGATGGATGATAATCCCTAATGAGGGCCACGAAGATGATCAGAGGGCTGCAGCAGCTCTCCTATGAGGACAGGCTGAGAGAGTTGGGGCTCTGCAGCCTGGAGAAGAGAAGGCTTCCAGGAGACCTTAGAGTAGCCTTCCAATATCTGAAGGGTGCCTACAGGAAGGCTGGGGAGGGACTATTGACAAGGGCTTGTAATGACAGGACAAGGGGCACTGGGTTTGAAGTGGCAGAGGGGAGATTGAAACTGGATGTTAGGAGGAAGTTGTTTGCAGTGAGGGTGGTGAGACACTGGCACAGGTTGCCCAGGGAGGTTGTGGCTGCTCCCTCCCTGGAGGTGTTCAAGGCCAGGTTGGATGAGGCCTTGAGTGACCTGTGCTAGTGGGAGGTGTCCCTGCCTATGGCAGGGGGTTGGAACTGGATGATCCTTGAGGTCCCTTCCAACCTTACCATTCTATGATTCTATGACACCTATGGCACCTACTGGTCACAGGCCCTTTCTGCAGGGGAGCTACCTGCACTGCTGCCTGCACTGCTGCCTGCCTGCACTGCTGCCTGCCTGCACTGCTGCGCTCAGCCCACCTGGGTGAAGCAGGAGGGGATGGCTCACACTGCTCAGGGTGATGGGCTGCAGGGATGAGATAAGGTTAGCTTGGTGTGTTGGGATGGACTGGCTGAGCAAACCCAGCTGCTGTTAACTGGCACCAGAGATATCACCCCACAAGCTCTGTGGGATAGCATTTTCAAGAGCCCCAAAGTTTCAAAGGCACTGAAAGATGCAGATGGACCCTGGTATGGTTCCCATGAGCAGATGAAACAGGACTATTCCAAACCAGGATTACTCAGCTCTCCCACACATCCTGAAGCCAGGCAAGGAAGGGAGGGATGCCTCCATGGGATAACAAGCTCTGAGCAAAGGAAGAGATGCAGGGATGATGGATGGATGAGAAGCTTCAACCAGCTGAGATGAAGCCCAACCCACACTGATTTCAGCTCCTCATGGGATCTAGGCACCAAAATGCCTCTGAGCAGCTGTAATCCAGATGACCAGCAATCATCTGTGATTACAATTGTAGCAAGCTCACTTAATTGAAAATAGGCCAAAGTATGTTGCTGCCCATAACTCTCCCTAATCCTGGCATTAGAGATCTCAGCTCCATTCCCTCAGCCTCACAGTGACTCTGCTAATGAGGCTGAAGCTGATGTTGGAAATGTTGCTGGCAGCTTTGCTGGTGACCCCCAGGGCAGACTAAAATCTACAGCCTGCCTTCGAGGGCTCTGTGGCTCTCTGCCACATCACCTTGCTCAACAGTAAACTTTGCCACCTTCCATCCCTCTTTCCCTGAGCAGATGGAGCTTTCTGCCTCTCCCCTGGATGCAGGGTCACTGGGGCAGAAGGAAAGGTGACCAACCTACAAGTGCCACAGCCCTGTGATGCAGCTGGCACCTCAGACTTGGGAGTGGTGCAGGGTGTAGCTGAGAGCTTGCTGTGCAAAAGGGGTAGAGATCCTGCAAGAAGTGCTGATGGCTTGATGTTTTTTTCCCTTCTAGAGATAAATATTTGCAAACAGGCTCAGGTCTGACAGCAAAACTCCTCTTAATTCTTGTTCCCTTTCAGGGTTGGGTGTTTAATGTAGTCCCCTGGCTGGTGGCAATCCCAACAAGCTTGTTCAGTGGATTTCTGTCAGACCATTTGATCAACCAGGGTAAGAGCTCTCTTGGTTTTGTTTCAGCATTTGATGTGACGTGGAAAAAGGACCTGGGTGGGATGAGGTGGCCTTGTTGATAGGAAGGAGACCCAGCAAGCAGGAAATGTGAAGTTCCTGCACAACAGCAAAATAAATATCCCAGGCTCCAAATCCCATCTGTGTGTTTGGGGTTCCCTTTGATCTCAGTCACAGTATTCACTTGGAGATTAAATCTGCCCCACCCCAAAACCCACTAGCTGGAGAACAAGCAGACCTGGTGAGCTGTGCTTAACTCCAGCTCTCTGCTTCTCTTCCAGGGTACAAAACCATCACCATTCGTAAGTTCATGCAGGTAAGAGAGCTGCAGTCACAGGAGAGACACCTGAGTTGTCTGCTGACCTCTGCTTGCATGGCAGATTAGACCTGGTATGGAACTGGCTTGGAAGATTGTGGGTGGAAAGAGGAAAGGGTTTGTAGCTTTACAGCTTTGCAGTCAGTGAGTATGGGAGATGAAATCCAGAGCAAAACCCTGACTGAGGAACAGAGCATGGCCTGATGGTAACATTGGGCAGAGAGTTGTGAGTGCTCCACAGATTTTGTCTCATGGGCAAAGGCCAACCCCACACTGTCATTCCAAAGGACCCCAAAGATACTGAGGAAATAGCAATACAAGGATGCAAGGAGGTTTGAGTGAGGTGGGGGTCACTGTGTTCTCCTTAGTATCCAGTGACAGGGTGAGAGGAGATGGCCTCGAGTTGCACCAGGGGAGGCTTAGGTTGGATGTTAGGAAAAATATTTTTACTGAAAAGAGAGGTCAGGCATTGGAACAGGCTGCCCAGGGAGGTAGTGGAGTCATCATCCCTGAAGAGGTTTAAAAAATATGTAGAGATGGCTTAGTGGGCATGGTGGTGTTGGGTTGGTGGTTGGAACTGATGATCTTAAAGGTCTTTTCCAACTGAAACCATTCTCTGATTCCATGAATAGACAGAGAAGTGCTGGGTGAGAGCACAGCATCTCCTCCCTGCCCCACAGCATCTCCTCCCTGCCCCACAGCTTCTCCTCCCTGCCCCACAGCTTCTCCTCCCTGCCCCACAGCATCTCCTCCCTGCCCCACAGCTTCTCCTCCCTGCCCCACAGCTTCTCCTCCCTGC
>WBNM01034043.1:137797-159670 GCA_013399055.1 Ramphastos sulfuratus
CTCCTCCCTGCCCCACAGCGTCTCCTCCCTGCTCCACAGCATCCCCTCCCTGCTCCACAGCATGTCCTCCCTGCCCCACAGCAATCTCCTCCCTGCCTCACAGCATCTCCTCCTTGCTCCACAGCATCTCCTCCCTGCCCCACAGCATCTCCTCCCTGCCCCACAGCATCTCATCCCTCCAGGCAGACACATCAAAACACTGAGGAAGAGAAAAACCCCCGACCTTGAGAAGCAGCAGGTGCATACAAGCTCTTGGCATTACACAAAACAGTGCTGTGGGATTTCCCTCTCCCTTTCTTCCAGGTCATTGGCTCTGGGGTCTCCAGCATTTTTGCTTTGTGCCTGGGCCAGACCTCCAGCTTTTGCAAAGCAGTTGTGTTTGCCTCAGCCTCCGTGGGGCTCCAGACCTTCAACCACAGGTAACAGGAAGGACAAGGGCAGTAGCTGTGGCACTTCACTCTTATCCCATGGTTGGCATTTTGGGGTGTCAGAGGAGGCTGCCTCTGTCCTGGCTGTCAGAGTGAGGGCTTTGTCTGAGCATCATTCTGTGTTGGTCCCTGTGAGGCTGGTGGAGTTTAGTGCCTGCTGGGTTGGGAATGATGCAGGAAAATTTTAGTGTGGGAGGGATTTGGGCTGGCAGGCATTCTGGAGGTAAAGCAGGAGGGGAATTGCATTTTGGTTCCTCTGAATGATTTGAGTTGAATCCTTTTCCTCCTAGTACTCTCAGGCTCTTTCATCCTTCCCTCTTTTCTGCTGCCAGAGCCATTGATTGTCCAGAATATTTTTTATTTGTTTGGCATGCTAAATTCAGTGTAAATCCTGAAAAAAAAGCAGTGGTGCTCCATTACAAAAGCCTTTCCCCCTCTTTGTTTCTCACTAGTGGCATCTCAGTAAATGTGCAGGATCTGGCCCCCTCCTGTGCTGGTTTGCTGTTTGGTGAGGACTGGTGGGGTTTTGGTTGTGCTGAAGAAGTGCTGTGTCCAGGGTGGTGTGTCCTTGGGTGATGTGTCCTTGGGTGATATATCCTTGGGCTCTCCCACCCCAGGTGGTTCATACAGGGGGTGGTGTGTCCAGGTTGGTGTTTGCAGGGTGAGGTGTCTAGAGCGGGGTGTAAAGGAGGGGATGTGGTCATCAGCACTAGGGTTTGAGCAGGAGCAGCTCTGTGCAATGTCTGCTCCTTATGTGCATCCTCAACTTCCCTCTATGACACCCCTGCCATTGCCAGGGGCAGGTCACTTCACCAACATGTCTTTCCAATTTGCCAAATGTTTACCTGCACCAAGGGATGGGGACAAATGTTGGTTGTCCTGGCCCCCACCGTGCGGACTGGGGATTGTGTGGGAGCTCAGATGAAGCCACTCGTGTCTGTGGGTTTCTAATAGGCAATTCCTTTCTTTTCTTTCCAGGAGTTGGAAATACTGGTGGAGCCCTCCTAGGTAAAGCACTTCCCTGCAGCTCATCCTTTCCTGGACAGTCCTCTCCTCACAGGTGGACAGGACCCAGCTCCAGAGAGCCTTTGCAATTCTTTCTCCTCTCCTCTCCCACCCCAGGTGTTGTTTGTGTGTACTTGGCTGGCTACCTGATTGAGACAACTGGCTCCTGGATTTCTGTTTTCAACTTGGTGGCTGCTGTTAACAGCATTGGCCTCTGTGCTTTCCTCATGTTTGGAGAGGCCCAGAGAGTGGACACAGACTCTGCATATATGGACCTCTAGAGATGAATCCAGCAAGCAGCTGAAGGACAAGAGAGTGTCACATTGATGTGTGATCGTTGCACAAGTGCCAAAGAACACTTTTATTAAGGTGTTTAGCGTGGAAAAAAAAATATGCTGAGACCAGATCTGGATGAAACTCGTGGGAGAAAAGAAATTTAGAGTGCACTTTTTGCTCAGGGCAAAGCCAATGGCCTGCAGAGCCATCCCAATCAGCATCTCTGGTGAGGATACAGCCTGTGTGACCAGTTTGCCCCTCTCTGTGTCTAGTGGACAAACATCCACCTGGCTGAAGCAGCTTACCTGGCTTGTCTCAGAAGGCTACCATGGTCTGCATGCTCTGCCCTGGAGCAGATGCTTGCTGAAGGGAGATGCTTTGCCACGCCAGGAGCAGGTCCCTCCATGCTCTGCCAGCTCTTAGGCTGCCACACAACACCTGTCCTCTGAACTACACTGGAAGGAATAATCCAAGCCAATGTACCTCTGACCTCAACCCTCCCTTGCGTGCCTTCACTTTGCAGTCTGCTCAAAGTACAAACCAGGTGGACAAGAAAATGGGTTGTGAGATGAACTCACTCCTGGATGGATGTCTACCATGGGCCCAGGGGCATGAGGCTGCATCAATGCTGCCATCGCCGTGCTTGAGCCGAGCTGGGAGGCAGCAGAGCAGACTGCTCACATCTTTGCTCATCTTTGCCCATCTTTGCTCACAGGCAGAGCTCAAAGGCTCCCCTCTCTCCTGGGTCACTTTAGTCCAGCCCTGAGCCAAGGCAGACCACCTTCAACGTGAGAGCAGAGGAAGGCTGCAGTCACCTTGGTCAGGCTTAGCTGGGTTGGCCTCTCGCTGTAGGTGCAGCTGAGCATCTCTGAGGAGCTGATTTGCCATGTGCTGGGAATGTACAGGAGGGACAGGTCACATTCCATGCTATGGATCTCTACTCCCAAATGCTTTCTGCTTGCTTAGACATGTCCTGCACCGGGAAGACTTTCCAGAGAGCCTGTAACCAGCAGGTTTTGTTCCTGTATTAAGCTCAAAGCAAATTTCTGCACCAGGGGTCCATAGTACTGCCTGTGGATCCCTGTGGATCAGCAGTATGTGCCTCTGAGCCTGAATGTCTTAAGTTATTTATGAATATTTTTAAATTGAAGTACCAAATTCTATATTTTATCTACTTGAGGCCTGATTCTGCATGTTCCTTTTGAGTGGTGCTCCCACAAAACCCCACACTATTTCTGGAAGGGAAGGATTTGCCAGCTTCCAGGTTCTGATTTTGTGGGATCTATTTGAAAGGTGACATTTCACATTAAAACAGTTCTTTGCTTCTCCTCCCACCCTATGCTGGCAGCCTGAAGGGTGTCTTTGATTTCTTTAGTGCCTACTAGAGAACTTCAGTTAGGAGCTGATTTCCCAAGTGCAGGCAAGCTATAGGTCCTTAAAAAAAAAAAATTATCCCCTGCTTTTCCTTTTGTTTTGGCTAAATTTCTTCCTGGGAGATGTGCTGGAGCCAGGATAAGTTTCCCAGCTGCTGGGTTTGTGGTGAAATTACTGACAGCCTTTAATTGCAGAGACACTAATGGGTGCCACTGGGCTAAGCTGAGCTACTGATTGGGGGTATTAAGAGATAAAGATGCAACTGCCTGATGTCTTCTCCAGAGAATATGGGATCAGTGTGATCTGACTGGCAGCCAAAGAGATCAGAAAGCATTCTTTCTCCTTCTGTGCTTTTTTTTTTTCTTTTCCCCTCCTAAAAGACTTGTTGCTACCATATTTATAACCCTGTGTCTGGGGTACTGCAGGGCCAGGGCTCATGACTGTTGCTGGGAAGCCTCTCAAAATCTATGGGTAAAATAGGGAGGGCACACAGACCAAATGCAAGCTGGGCTTGCCAAAGAGCCTGAGGCTGTGCAGACCTTTCTGCCAGCCTTGTCCCTCATCCAGCCTGAGCAGATTGTTTGTGTGGCCTTTTCTATAGCAACCCAAGGAGAAAAAAAAAAAGGTGGGGTTTGTTTGCATGTTTTTTAGCATCTTCCCTGGCCGTTCAGTGTTGCAGGATCAAGAGCAGAAGGAGAGGATTCTGGTTCTCTTTGCTGATTGCACTATTTCTTGCAGAAGAGCTGATGAGTTTAAGTTGTTTTCATTCAAACCAGGCAGCTCGAGCCACCTCTTGGCTCTGCAAGCTGGGAAATTTGGAACCAAGGTCTCTTCAAAGGAAGGTCAGCATCAGTGGCTGGGCATTCTGTGTAAAGCCAGCTAACCCTGTGGTGGGCTGTGCAGATGATCTCTCTGTAAACTGGCTGAGAAGTTGAACAGCTGAAGTGCATTGGAGGCTTAGGTTTAACTATGTTCCAGCCTCTTTGGTGAGGTATGGAGCTCTACAGCACTCTACTGTTCTTTGTTCAGTCACCCTTGCTGAAGCTTGCCGGCTGAGAGGTTCTCATGGAATAGAATCATAGAGACTTTAAGGTGAGAAAAGACCTCTAAGATCACCAAGATCAACCCAGCACCACCATGGTCATCAAGCCATGTCCCAAAGTGCCGAGTCTACAGGTTTTTTGAACACCTCTGGGGATGGTGACTCCACCACCTCCTAGAGTAGCCCATTCCAATGCTTGATCACCGTTTTGTTATGGAAGAACCTAAACCAATAAAGGCAGAGAATCATTTACACACTGACTGATTGTTCTTTGATTGCAGAGGTGTTAATTTGCGTGCTCAGCAAGAGACAGGCAGAGCTCGAGTGTATTTAGAGTGATTAACTCCTCGGGGCTGCTGCCAGAGCTTGAAGAGGCTGCACTGGGAGAATATCAAAGAATTAACCAGGTTGGAAAAGACCTCCAGGATCATCGAGTCCAGCCTATCACCTAACCCTCCTAATTAACTAACCCATGGCACTAAGTGCCTCATGCAGCCTCCTCTTAAACACCTCCAGGGATGGGGACTTCACCACCTCCCTGGGCAGCCCATTCCAATGCCAATCACTCTTGCTGGGAAGAACTTCTTCCTAACATCCAGCCTGAACCTGCCTTGCTGCAGTTTAGGACTGTGTCCTCCTATTCTGTCCCTGGGTGCCTGGCAGAAGAGACCAACCTCACCTGGCTATAACCTCCCTTCAGGTAGCTGCAGAGAGCAATGAGGTCTGCCCTGAGCCTTCTCTTCTGCAGGCTGCACACCCCCAGCTCCCTCAGCCTCTCCTCACCGGGCTGTGCTCCACCAGCCCCTCCCCAGCCTTGCTGCCCTTCTCTGAACACGTTCCAGTACCTCAACATCTCTCTTGAATTGAGTGGCCCAGAACTGGACACAGCACTCAAGGTGTGGCCTGAGCAGTGCTGAGCACAGGGGCTGGTGGATTTTCACAGCACGGTGTGTGCTCCTAGGTCAGACCTGAGTACATCCAGCTAAGCCTTCCCACTGCTGCAGGAAAGGTGACTGAAAAGCTGCCTCCAGCAGAGCTGTGCTCAGTGCAGCACCAGGGGGCATGGCCTGGGACGTGTCCTTAGAGTGAGAACAGAAGCAAAGCAGAGCTCCGCTGAGGCTCTGACCTCTGCGGGCAGATGCCCTGCCCTCGGGAGACTGCGGCGAGCACGCGCACGGCCAGCCTCAGAGCATCCTGCCGGAGAGCTTCGAGCGGATGCCAACAGAGGGAGCTGTTAGATTTGGGATGTGGCAGCTCCCGGGCGGCCGAAAGCTGCCGAGCCTGGCCCTGGCACAGCTGGCACGGCGTACATCGCTGGAGCAGCTGACGCGGCTGGCACAGAGTGTATGAATGGTTTGGCTGGATGGCCGGCATGGCTGGCACAGCTGGCACAGTGGACTTGGCTGGCATGGATAGTATGGCTGGTATGGATGATTTGCGTGTCACAAGTTGTTGAGCTGGCACAGCTGGCATGGATAGCATGGCTGGTGTGGTGAGGATGGATGGCTTAGCTGGCACAGCTGGTATGGCTGGCACGGATAGCACAGCTGGTGTGACTACTGTGGGTAGTTTGGCTGGCAAAGCTGGCATGGCTGGTATAGCTGGCACAGTGGGCATGGCTGGCACAGATAGTATGCTTGTCATGGATAGTTTGGCTATCAGAGCTGGCATGGCTGGCACAGATAGTATGCTTGTCATGGATGTTTTGGCTCTCAGAGCTGGCATAGCTGCCACAGCTGGCATAAAGAGTGTGGCTGGGAATGCTGGCACAGATGGCTAGCACAGCTGGCATGGTTGGCACAGATAGTATACTTGCTGTGGATGGTTTGGCTGGCAGAGCTGGCACAGTTGGCACAGCTAGGCAGCAGGTGGAGCCTGGCCCCACTGAGGAGCAGCCCTGGCTGGTGGCTTTCACAACGTGAAACTTCATGGTGTGGAAGCAATGCTGAAGATTAGCAGAATGGAAGTCAACCTCAGCCTCTCCTGTCCTTCTGCTCTTCTCATAAAGGCACAGATGACTTCTGGCATACACACTGCAGCTATTGTGACCTGAAAAGCTTTAAGAAGCAACAGAACCACCTGAAACCCTGCTCTGTTCTTCACACCTCCTGCTACTGTGTAAAGCCTAAGAGATAAGAATGAGCCCTGCCACATCCCTTAGAATCACAGAACTGCTCAGCCAGAAAAGACCTGAAGGTCATTAAGTCCAAGCACAGCCTAACATCTCCCTGTTCACTACTGTTACACCATGTCCCTAAGCTCCTCATCCAAACATCTTTTAACCATCTCCAGGGATGGTGACTCCACCACTTTCCTGGGCAGCCTGTTCAGTGCTCCAGAACTCTTTCAGTGAAGAAATTTTTCCTAATATCCAACCTAACCACCACCACCACCACAGTGCAACTCAAGGCCATCTCCTCTCCTTCTATCACTTGTCACCTGGAAGAAGAGCCAAATCTCACCCTGGCTGCAGCCTCCTTTCACAGAGTTGTAGAGAGCAATAAGGTCTCCCCTCAGCCTCCTTTTCTTCAGGTTGAACAACCTCAGATCTCTCAGCCACTCCTCACAGGACTCGTGTTCAAGACCTCACATCAGCCTCGTTGCCCTTCTCTGGATGCACTCCAGCCCCTCAATGTCCTCCTTGGAGTGAGAGGCCCAAAACTGAACCCAAGGTGCTGAGTAGAGGAGTAGGATCATTTCCCTGGTCCTGCCAGACAGGCTATTGCTGACACAAGCCTTAAATTGTCCAGGTCCCAGGGATCAGACTGATTCAGGTCCCAAGTGTCTGACTGGACCCCAGCACTCCCAGCCTGTCCTGAGCAAGCAGGGATGGGGCTGATGCAGCCACAGGTAGGTTGCGTTGCTGCTGCTGCAGGCTGAGATTGATGGATGGGTTTGCATTTAGCTTGTTTGGGGCATGTTCAATAGCTAGCTCTAGAGCTCTGGGAGGATATTGTTTTGTTACAGTTTGCATAACACTAAATCAATAAACACATTCAAGCAGATGGAAAGCAAAACACAGGAGACCAAACAGCACTCTTTGGAGAGGAAAAGAAATAGCAAAGAGCACTTCTCGCTGATACTTTAGCCCGGAAAACACAAGCAGATGCTCTCACAGCAGAGACCTGATCTAACATCCACCTGCCAGCTCCCCGGGGCTGGGACATGCCCCAAAGCCACCACGTTCTGCAAAGGGCACCCAGCACCATAACAAGCAAAATATCACCATTTATTGCAGCCGTGACCTACTGCACGGTGCGTAATGAGGAATTTTCCATTTCAAACTTTAATGCAATAATTAAGATGTCCATTAAGGCCTTTACAGTTTGACTGCTTGTAATTAAAAATGAGGGTGATGTGTGTGTGTGTGTGTATGTGTGTGTGTGTGTGTAAATGGCAGGAGTTGTAATCCAGGACATCAAGATCCCATCAGCAGCTTTAAGTGTTGTGTCCCCCCCATTTTTTTTTTTAATTCACTGTTTTGCTTCTTTTCAAAATGATTCTCTTAGTTTTGTTTGTAGGACATGAAAAAAGCATCCTAGGTCACACAAGCATTACTTGGGTTTAAAAAATGAGCTTTTCCCCTCTACCAAAACACCTCTAAAATACCAGTCTCCCTGGAATGTGCGTTTTGAGACTGTCTCTGAGCAGGAAGATCCTTGGGGCATCACCTTGGGGCATCACCTTGGACCATCACCTTGGGGCATCACCTTGGGCCAGGCTGCCTCATTCAGCAGCCCCACAGCAGCACTGGGGACATGGTGGGAGCCAGGGTAGCCAAGCTCCATCAGCAAGGAGTAACCCAAAAGCACAGTGTGACCATCAGCCATGGGAATGGTAACTGGGGTTTTATGCTCCAGTTGGTTCCCAGACCAGGGCAGCTCCCTGATCACACAGTTCCCAGTGCAGGATTAAGGGTGGGGTAGGTTTTAATCCAATAATAAAAAGAGAGGAAACTCCCACATAAATCCACATCTTCCAAAGCATCTCTGCTCCTGGGAGGACAAACTCCCATTATCCAGTAATAGGATTTGGCCTCCTAAAGCAGTGCTGAACTACTTGTAAAATTTTCTTTCCAAATCACCAGATTTTTGCAAAGGATTAACAACATTTAATGATTCGAGTGAGGAAGCTCAGTCAGCTGCCAGAAAAGCTTTGGCTGAGCCCTCAAATCCCTTCCCAAATTGTTTTGCCCTGCTCTGTACGACAACCAATTTACTGGCGCCTCGCTTCTGCTCCTCCAAACACATCTCTGGCCATGACCTCCTGCCACTTTGGCATTAATTATTCTCTAATAAATTGTTTTTAATGTTGGCTCCAAAGGAAAAAAAAATAAACAAAACCAACCATAAATAAACTAATAAATCCTCCCCCCTCCCCGCCCTTGTGAGACAAAGGAAAAGGTACCCATGGAGTAATTACCACCAGGGTTTTACACAAAGAATTAGCAAGCTACTCGCGCATGTCCTGCATTCTCATTAAGGGCAAACTGTGGTTGACAGGGGATTTTCCTGTGCTACCAGTTAGGCTCCTTGCAGCTGCTGAATTCCTTTCATGTAGAGTATTTTTTTCCCCCCCCTCCCCACCTCTCCTACCAAGTCTCAGCCAAACCCACTCATTTATCATCTCTCCTGTGTACCAGCATCGGTCACAAGTGAGCTGGACGCTTGGCCCTTCAGATGCCCCACAGCCAGTGGGAACCTCAGCTGCTCACGGGTGCCTTTCTCTGGCTTTGCTCTTGTTTTGTCCCCCAAAAGGCAAGTGACAACTTATGCCTGTAAAGCCAGCCTCACAAATTTCCTGGCTACAGTTGCCTTCGTGTGATTTTGCTGCTTGTGACCAACCTGCTCCTCGGTGCAGACGGCTTCGCTCTGCCTCCTCCAGAATCCTTTCTCCAGCTTCATCCTTTGGTCCAGCCCTCTCCCAGTCCCACTCTACAAGCCCACTTATCCCCCAGGGTCCTGGGAGGGAGGATGTGCCCCTCTGCATCCCAGACCCTGATTATTTACTGGTTATTTAGCAAAGTAACCCCCCTAAACAAATAGTATTACAAGCAAGAGCATAATCAGATATCAGAGAGGAGGTTTTCAGGGGAGTAATTTATCGTGATCTGTTTTATTTCATTTTATTTCAGCCCATCTGGGGCACAACTGAGCTTTGGAAAGGGCTAGAGGCTGCAGTGCCCACAGCAGGAGCCACCTGGACACGCAAGAGCTCAGCATAAAACCTCCAACTTAGCAATTTCATTTTACAGAAACCTCTAAGTAGGGCACACACTGCAGCAAAATGTTGTTTCAGTGACCTGAGAAATGTTTGCATGGCCCTGGGCTGTCCTTCAAGGAGCCAGTGCTGGTGGGAGACAGACTGCTCTGCACCTGGCCAAAAAATTTCAGATCCAGGGACCAGGACAAACCTTTTTCAGAGGGGTATCTGTTTTCCAGGTATATTGTGCCTGAAGCCAGTACAAAATTCCAATTTAACTTACTTCTTACTTAAATGATACCATTTTGGGGATTAAAAACGCTGGGGAAATTTTGATTCACCTCCAAATCAATTTTCTCTTCTTCTTTTTTTTTTTTCCCTGGTTCACAGCTCTATGAAAAGCTTTAACCTTTAGGTCACCAAACTCAGGATGCAGCAAAATAAACTCCTTAAACAAACAGCATTATCAGCAAGAGCATAATCAGATATCAGCAGAGAGGAGGTTTTCAGAGCAGCAATTTATTGTGATCTGTTTTATTTAATTTTATTTCATATCCTCTGAGCTCTGTCAAACATTAAGTACTGTCAAACACTAAGTGATCTCCTTCAGCACCCTCAAATCATGTCAACATCTCCAGACATTCACTGTGTAATTTTGATTCATGTTCAGGTGAAATTCCTGAAGATCAAAACCAGAGCCTCGAGATGGACAAACTCTTCCTGGTAGGTTTTGGAACTCTTTCATAATAGCTTGGTGTTGAAAAAAAAAAAAATGGGAACTGTTTGGGAGAGCTGAAAGATAAAGATGCCTGGAAATAGCTGTATTTAAAAGGGGTTAGGATAGAAATGATGCCTGAAAGAGCATCATTAAGATGTATTACCCACAGGTTTAAAGGATATGGATAAAGCTGTTCAGGATGGAAACTGAACCAGATTGCTGTTTTAAAACCAGAGATGCAGATATACACTCAATTATGAATTTTTCATCATAGTTAGCCTGGCTGAGACCTGTCTGTGCAACTGTCATGGTTAAGGCACACATGGAATAGATACTTGAAAATGTCACTTGTGAATGTGCCACCCAAATCATGCAATTTAGGGCATTTCTGATTGCTTTTGCTAGTTGGATTGGGAGGAGGCTCAAGTAGAGCACCTGCCTCCAGAAGTGTTCCAAAGCACTGGAAACCAAGGGGGGTTTTGCTTTAGCACCTGCCCTTTTACTGACAGGTTTAAAGCAAAGCCACAAACTCAGGTGTGGGCAGGAAATGGCATTGCTTGGCATTGCTCAGAGCTTTTGTGTCTGCAGGTGAATCTCTACCACTGGGCTGGTAAGAACATGTCACCTCTGTCAGCAAAGACACCACATTCTCTCTTTTCCTTAAACACACTGTCAAGTGTTATCCCCTTCTGATGATGTCTGTTCATCCTTTCCCTCCTCCTCCTCCTCCTCGGAGATTTCTGGATTAGAGAATAAAGCACTGAATTGATTTCCTGAACGTGCATTAGAGAGGATTATTCCAGGAGATTCATCCGTGTTTGGTGGATTAATATTTCCAGGGAAGGGCATCTCTGATCTCAGCCAATACTTCTCTCAACACATCTCAAAACATTTTCTTTTTTCTTCTTCTTCTTTTTTTTTTTTTTCTCTCTTGTAGGCAAGGAGGAACAGGACAGGATTCACAGAACTGGTGAGTGAGCTTCAGTATCTTCTGCAACATCATCATTTTCATATAAATAAATGAAGGGTGATTTGGGTGAATTTGGCCTTTTCTTTACCTCACCAATAATAAAGAATAGACACAGAAGTCACTCTCAGCTCCAGGAGAAGTCCACCAGAAATCTCTGTGTACCATCACTTGCCACCACCAGGACCCTCTCAGAGAGGGTCACAGCATTCAGATGAAATAGGGACCTATCCAATTAACGAATTTGGCCTCCACACTCTATACAGACAGCAGATTAAGGGCTTAGTACATTATAAGATCAATCTATGAAGCCTTGATAGCAACGTTTGGCTCTGAATTGTGCTTTAGATGTTAACAACTAAAATATAAGCTAAAGCTCCCTCCCTCTTGGTCTCCTGCACGTGGAGGGGACACTGTGTGTAATTGAGCAGAAGAGGCAAAATCTCTTCCCAGGGGAGGGGGAGGGAGTCAGCCCCAAACCCTAATTGAGACCTCGGAGACCAGCCTTTAGATGTCATCCAGCCGGACAAGAGGTGATTGCTGCTCAGACATGCCTGGGCAGAGCAGCTGGGGTCCCCTTGCACTCAGCTTCAGCAGGGCTTGCTGTGGTAATGGCCATACGGATAAAGAAGAAAGGAATAAAGAAATCAGGCCTGAGTAGCAAGCAGGACAAAAGAAAGCAGTCAGAAGCACTGCCTGCCCGTCCCTGGACGTTTTCTTCTAGGTACTGACCACTTGTCACACAAGAGTTTGTGTGGTCCAAGGTTTACAGGCAAAACTGCTGCAAGACAGAGTGAGTGTTACAGAGAGGGGGAAATTGTCCTGCCCTTTGTCAGCACATCTGCAGCAGCTGCAGAGGAGGAAAGAGGCTTTTATACTGCCCTCCAAACCCAAGGGGCAGTGGGTGTGGAAGCCACACTCTCCTGAGCATCTGAAACTCTTGGTTTCTAAAGATACTCCTGCTTCCCACTTCCTACCTTTCTATAACTAAAGTTTTCACCCCAAAAGATTCTCCCCTTCCTCCTCAAGGTTTGCCTGAGAAAAACAGCTCTGAAAATAAAACTTTTGGGATTCAGTGTGGGGAGACTCCTCAGGAATTTCTCCTGGGTTCGGGTTCCAAACGGAAAGCTTCAACCAGATGGCACCAGAGAGCAGAGCGCATCTCGGGTGAGCTTTAGAACTCAGGTAACTCAACCATCAACTGCTGAATCGCCTCCTTCCTGCTGCTCCCTCCACCAACTCTGAGCAGCAACCTCTTTGGTGCCACAGCTCAGTCATCAAATCCTGCACTTTTGAAGTGCAATCCCTTTCAATACGGACATCAAAGATACTGCTCCCGAGCTCCTAAACATTTGCGGGGAGGGCACGGAGGGTACCCGAGATCTGTCCCCGTAGGAAAGGGAAAGAAAACCTTAGAGCAATGCAGCACTCAGCCCTTGGAGAGCAAATAGCTGCCTGCGAGTGCCTGTGCTCAGGCTGTAAATGAAATACGATGGAATTTTTCCTCATTTTTTCCCTCAAAACTTTTCCCTCACGTTTACATGGAACTTCCTCTGCCTCAGCTTCCACCCATTGCCCCTTGTCCTGGCACTGGGCATCACCCAGCAGAGCCTGGCTCCATCCTCCTGGCACTCACCCTGCACGTATTGATAACCACTTCTCAGTCTCCTCCTCTCCAAACAAGTTGGACTTGGCTTTATGTGCAGATCCTGCAAACCCAGCAGCTGACCAATTCCTGAGGAGTCTCTCCACACTGAATCCCAAAAGTTTTATTTTCAGAGCTGTTTTTCTCAGACAAACCTTGAGGAGGAAGGGGAGAATCTTTTGGGGTGAGAACTTTAGTTATAGAAAAGTAGGAAGTGGGAAGCAGGAGTATCTTTAGAAACCAAGAGTTTCAGATGCTCAGGAGAGTGTGGCTTCCACACCCACTGCCCCTTGGGTTTGGAGGGCAGTATAAAAGCCTCTNCCTTGATGTAAATCTTCCCTTCCTTGCTTGACAAACGATGCTCCAGCCTGAAGTGTCAAAAGGAAAATAACAACAACAACAACAACAAAAGAAAAAAACCCAACCCTCTTTTAAGATTTTTCATGCGTGTGTGTGTCTACTTCTTTCTAGTTCTTTTTTGACAAGCTGGAAGAGGAGAGGGGCAGAGGGAAAGGTTGAAGCGTGTTCGATGGAGACTTTTGACAGAGCTTTTACTTGATTATGTTTAATTGAAAAGTGTTAACATGGTCCAACATGAATATTCAGCTGATGCCTTTTGGTGCTGTTCCAGGAGTTACGATCGCCTGTGATTCCGCCACGGCTTCTCAGCACGGAGCCCTGTCAAAGCCAGAGTGACAGTGGGGAAGCTATTAATTGAAATAGCTTCATTAATTAGTAATTAACAGCAGGGTAATGACTATGTCACACATCGTATTTCAATGAATGCCCTTCATGTGTTATGGGGCTTTTAATTAAAGAATATGCATTTTAATTAAAGGCAAGTTTGGCCCTTTGGCCTCTGGAATACAAAAGATGTTTCTAACTTTCAAGGCAGAGAGGAGGAAAGGTTAGTGTGGGGAAAAGGAGGCTGAGAGCAAGTCGTTTCAAAGTTAAATCTCCACCACAGCCATGCCCACAGCACGGTGGTGTTCAGGAAATGTCTGGATACGGCGCTTTGGGGGCATGGTTTAATGGCCACGGCGGTGTTTGCTTGATGGTTTGACTCCTTGATCCTGGACCTCTTATCCAGCAGAAGCAATTCTGTGGTTCTCTGATTCTGTGTGATTCCCAGCTCCTGGATTGGCAAGGATCAGCTGCTGGGTTTGCAGGATCTGCACATAAAGCCAAGTCCAATGTGTTTGGAGAGGAGGAGGCTGAGAGGTGACCTCAGCAATGGTTATCGATATGTGCAGGGTGAGTGCCAGGAGGCTGGAGCCAGGCTCTGCTGGGTGATGCCCAATGCCAGGACAAGGGGCAATGGGTGGAAGCTGAGGCAGAGGAAGTTCCATGTAAACATGAGGAAAAATTTCTTCACTGTGAAGGTGACAGAACCCTGGAACAGGCTGCCCAGAGGGGTTGTGGAGTCTCCCTCTCTGGAGATATTCAGTATCCACCTGGATGCAATCCTGTGTGATCTGCTCTAAGTGATCCTGCTCTGACAGGGGGGTTGGACTGGATGAGCTCTGGAGGTCCTTTCCAGCCCCTGACATCCTGTGATTCTGTAGTTCAGATCTCTGTACCCAAGATGCTGTTGGAAGCTGTCCCATGCTGCACTTGACATCAGCCACACTTGTGTGTGACCAAAGGAAAAAAAGAACAGTTTTGAGGGAATTTTGAGCAGCTCAAGGAGCCCCACAGTGGTTCCTTGAGAAGAAAGAACCCATTGCAGCTGAGATAGGCACAGGGTTGGAGATGATCATTCCAATGGGCCAGGTGGAATAAATTGCAGCAGCTTTTGGTCTTTGTGTATTCTGCTGCTTAGGATTTACTGCCTGGAACTGGGGTGGGCACAGAGTTGGTTTCTCTTGGCTGTTAGGATTCACTCCCTGGAACTGGGGTGGGCACAGAGTTGGTTTCTCTTGGCTGTTAGGATTCACTCCCTGGAACTGGGGTGGGCACAGAGTTGGTTTCTCTTGGCTGTTAGGATTCACTCCCTGGAACTGGGGTGGGCACAGAGTTGGTTTCTCTTGGCTGTTAGGATTCACTCCCTGGAACTGGGGTGGGCACAGAGTTGGTTTCTCTTGGCTGTTAGGATTCACTCCCTGGAACTGGGGTGGGCACAGAGTTGGTTTCTCTTGGCTGTTAGGATTCACTCCCTGGAACTGGGGTGGGCACAGAGTTGGTTTCTCTTGGCTGTTAGGATTCACTCCCTGGAACTGGGGTGGGCACAGAGTTGGTTTCTCTTGGCTGTTAGGATTCACTCCCTGGAACTGGGGTGGGCACAGAGTTGGTTTCTCTTGGCTGTTAGGATTCACTCCCTGGAACTGGGGTGGGCACAGAGTTGGTTTCTCTTGGCTGTTAGGATTCACTCCCTGGAACTGGGGTGGGCACAGAGTTGGTTTCTCTTGGCTGTTAGGATTCACTCCCTGGAACTGGGGTGGGCACAGAGTTGGTTTCTCTTGGCTGTTAGGATTCACTCCCTGGAACTGGGGTGGGCACAGAGTTGGTTTCTCTTGGCTGTTAGGATTCACTCCCTGGAACTGGGGTGGGCACAGAGTTGGTTTCTCTTGGCTGTTAGGATTCACTCCCTGGAACTGGGGTGGGCACAGTGTTGGTTTCTTTTGGCTGTTAGGACTTCCTCCCTGGAACTGGGGTGGGCACAGTGTTGGTTTCTCTTGGCTGTTAGGATTCACTCCCTGGAACTGGGGTGGGCACAGGGTTGGTTTCTCTTGGCTGTTAGGTCTTACTGCCTGGAACTGGGGTGGGCACAGAGTTGGTTTCTCTTGGCTGTTAGGATTTACTGCCTGGAATTGGGGTGGACACAGTGGTGGATTCTCTTGACTGTAAGCACAGCACTTTCTGGAATGTTCCCACACATATGCTCAGAAAGAGAACATGGAGGTTGGAAATTTCTAGACTACACAGTGGGCATTAAAGGGAAGTTGAGAAAAATAGATCCAGGGTGCCAGAGAGTGAGTTATAATCTCAAGCAAAATAAAAAAAAAAGCCCCAACTCAACCACACAAAACACTAAAATCTCTATCCAGCCAGGAACAACCACCCAAAGGGTTGTTTTACATTTTGATTTAAAAAAATAAAATCATGTTTCAAAACAAAAAAACCCTTCAAACTGGCCCCTTTCAATAATAAACTCTACTCCCCTGACATCCCCATCTGAAAGACTGAAGAGCAGCTTCCCAAATGTGATGAGGATTAGATGAGTGAGACATTGCATTTCAAAGAGAAAATGACACATCAAAGGTAGCTTCAGCCTGATACTGAAGTACCCACCCAGGAGGGCTCCTGCCTGGAGGATTGGACAAGGCAGAGGCAGTCGCTGCTGCTGGGAGTGCTGGGAGAGAAGGTAGGAAGGGCAAGAGGCAGCCTTATGCCTTTTGGAAGGCAGCTGGGGTCTGATTTAGACCAGTGCAGGTTTTGGGAAGCACATCTGCCTCTCCTGGATGGATGCTGCTTGGGAAGTCACTTCTTTGCCCTGTGCTGCTGAAGTGTCAGTGGTGTGGTTGTGCTTTTGAGCCACCCCAGAAACTAATCATAGAATCATAGAATGGTAAGGTTGGAAGGGACCTCAAGGATCATCTAGTTCCAAACCCCTGCCATAGGCAGGGACACCTCCCACTAGCACAGGTCACTCAAGGCCTCATCCAACCTGGCCTTGAACCCCTCCAGGGAGGGAGCAGCCACAACCTCCCTGGGCAACCTNGGTCCTTTTCCTCAGGGCTGCTCTCAGCCATTCCCCACCCAGCCTGGAGTTGTGTTTGGGATTAACTAACTTAATAACGAGCTGAGAGTATTTTCTGCCTCCTCACCTGGCCATTTCCAGATCTCAGAGGAAGTATCCTTTACCTTGCTGTCACACTGCTGACATGTCTTAGGAGTGGCCAACTCCATCTGGCTGATCCCTTGGCCCATCACATGGTGAGGATGCTGCTTCTCTCATGCACACCAGACATCACATCAATTTATGGGCAACAGAAGAAATAGTGCTGAAACTTAGTCATAAAAGCCAATAGTTTCACCAAGTGAAGATAATTTATACTACTATTGATATTAAAATATGACCCTTTTATTGCACTGGAGTGCTGAACTCCTCCAGTAGCTCTTTAGCCTCATTAGAGAGAACACAGAAAGGTCTGCAAGTCCCTGAAACTCAACAGCACTAACTGAGCCCAACTTGGCTCTTGGTGTGGGCCAAACCTTTCCAGACTCCCTCCCCCCTCCAGCACCCACATGGATGTGACAGCTGGAAACTGGGACACCCACGTACACACCAAGCTGAGGCTTGGTGGCTGTGATGTGAAAGATGGAGATGCAGAGAAAATAAGGGTTGGAGCGAAGTGGACTGGGATGGTGAGACACCATCTGCCAAATCCCTTCTGCTGCTCGAAGGGAAGAAAGGGAGGAAAGAAGTGGATGTCGAAATTGAGAGTTCAACTTTGGAGGAGAGGTTGGGGGGGGGGGGGGAAAAACCTGTCAATCACTCAGGGTAATCCAAGTATGGTAATTAATGTTAATAACATTAAATAATATAAATGGACAAGCAGTATTTTACATCATATTTCTTTGGCATTTTTACTGGTGTCACACTGGGTTTGTCCTTGCGTGCTGGATCAGTAAGATCCCATTCACAGCGAGTAAAAACCGAGGGTGACTTTGGGGTGGAGGGGGTTGTTTTAAAGATCATCTATTTTCCCCTCCTCCCCTTATCTCCAGCTATGAAATTCCTGCCCTGGTGGGAATGTAAATTGGACAGGCACAAAAGATGTATTTACTTTGCAACAGCAGGTATTTTGTGCAAGGGTGGGAAGACAGATCATGGTTCTCTTCACCACCCAGCCTTACGTGTGTACATTTTGCAGTTACATCTGCTCAGACACTAAGAACAACATATTTTAAGCATATTTTTCACCTTTAGGCTCTACATCTATCCAAGACCTCCCCCACCCCCTCCCGGGTTTGATTTCACAACTTGTGCTAAAGTTGTGACCAAGCTGGAGGGGAAAGTGCCACCACAAGGTGTGTCCAAAACAAAAAAGCCTTTGGTTTTACCCCCCTGTTGCTAAGATGCTGCTGGTGTGTTCAGCTCTGTAGAAAACCTGGAGATCAGGTTTGCCTCCTAAATAAAGCTGCTTGGAAAACCACACTTGGAGGTTTAAAAGAGAGGAAAAAAAAAAGGCTCCCTAGGTGAAGAAATTTAGGTGGCAAATAGAGCAGCAAAGGATTTGTGACAATAAGAATTGAGCCCTCCTGTTTTCATTGCCTGCCTGGGTTCACAGCAGAAGAAAAAATAAAGCAAAACCACACTAAATAAGTCTTCATATATATATATATATATATATATATTTGTTTTTTCAACAGCTCTAATAAAAATAAATCCTGATTTAGGGTCAGTCTTGATAGGCTCAACCTGAGTGTAAAATGCCTGGGTTGTCCCACTTACTCCCTTTCTGGTTGTAGGNCTCCAAGTGGGGTCTCACCAGAGCAGAGCAGAGGGGCAGAATCACCTCCCTGGCCCTGCTGCCCACACTGCTCCTGATGCAGCTCAGGCTCTGCTTGGCTTTCTGGGCACAGTGCACACTGTGCACACTGCTGGCTCATGTTGAGTTTCTCATCCACCAGCATTCCGAGTTTCCCAGTCCTCAGCTACCATCTCTCCATCACCTCAAAGCCACACACACTGCTTTCAGGTCAACACAATTCTTTGTAGGGACATTGCTGAAACTGGATTTAAAAATCTGGGCTGCAAGTGCACACAGCAACACAGACAGGGACAGTGGAGTCTGGCTGGTCTCCATGGGACATCTTGGCCACTCTTTTCCTTTGTAGCCACAAAAAGAAAGTCCAATCTGGATATGACCCACTTTATGCAGAAGCAAGGGGACTGTTATTCAGGTCTGGGGATGCTCCTTAGGTTTCTCTCACAGAGAAGACTGAGATTAGCTGCAACTCATTAAGCTAATTGCTGTTGCTGCAGGAAGAAGAGCAATGTCTCCTGCCTCCAGCCAGGGGATGCCTGCAGCCTGCTCTGTCTGATGCTGAAGCTGGCTCCAGAGTCAAGCCAATGCTGCTCTATGGTTTAGCTCCAGTTGTGAGGAGCATCATAGAATCACAGACTTGTTTCAGTAGGAAAAAAACTTTCAGGTCATTGACTCCAATCATTATCCATCTCTACTAAGTCTGCTGCTAAACCACATCCCTCAGCACCACATCTCCACCTTTTCCAAACACCCCCAGGGATGAGGACTCAACCACCTCCTTGGGGAGCCTGTTCCAGTCAGTGAAAACCCTTTCAGTGAAGAAGTTTCTTCTAATACCCAACCTGTGGTGCAGCTTGAGGCCATTTCCTCTTGTCCTATCACTTGTTACTAGGGAGAAGAGACCAACACCTCCTTGGCTCCACCATGGCAGCATCCAGCCAGACTCATCCTATTGATAGGTTTAGATACAATCCAAACACCCCCACAAAACCCTTGTCAGTGCCTGACCTTGCTCTGCTCTCTCTCTGTTGTTCAGCTCCAGGAGCGGAACCAACTTGTCCCTTTCTAAATTTTTTTTTTTTGTTTGTTTTGTATATTTTTTTTTAACCTACCTTTCTTTCTTTCTTTCTTTTTTTTTTTTAAGTCCCTTTGTTTGCTGTGTACCAAAAGCCCTCTCACCACTTTCAACTCAAACAACCTCTTCCTTTCTGCTCCCAGAAATTAAAACGCGGTGAGGTCTTTTCTCTCTTTCTTTTGTGTTTTTCTCTCTTTTTTTTTTTTTTTTTTTTTTTCTTCTGGTTTTGAACAGCAAGATTAAAAGTTGTTTGAAGAACAATGTTTGCCCAAGTTTTAGCTGACATTCAATTTTAATGACTTTTAAAACAAAGTAACTATTACACTGCGCATCGTTTTATAGTTTCCTGATGTCTGACAGGTGTTTTTGCCCATGTGGGAAACAGATGCTAATAACATTTTCCCTAATAGCTCATAAATAATAAGCATTTAGCATTTTCCTTTGTATACTGCTCTGTCAATAGCCAATTTACTTTTCAGAAGCCACAACGTTTTCCTGTCAATCAGTTTTTGCCTCGGGCACTTTTTGGTGATTAGAAACCCCTTGGAGAGTGAGAACTCCAAATTAGTTTTAAATAAAAAATAAGAATATTCATGCTGTTGAACATCTAAAGGTAAAAAAAAAAAAGAAAAAAAAATTAAAAAAAATATATATAAAAAAAAAACCCCACCCCAAAGATCTGGGTACATAAATAACACTGGTGGGATATTAATACTTCATAGAAATAGAGTGACCAAGTGCCCTCCAGAGAAATGCAGCAAAGGCAAGCACATGGCACAAAAGGAGTAATGTGTGCTGGAGAAAAAGAACTTTTGATGTCCAAAAAAATGAGGTAATTGAGGGTTTGCTTAACAGCTTCAGCTCTGGGAGAGGTGCATCATCTTCTCCCGTGGAAAAGAAGCAGCCCATGCAGCACAGCACTTGATGCCTACCATGGTGTTTCATTCTTCTGATATAGTCCTGGCAGTTGGTCTCTTTTCAGGAGAGAGAAGAGTCACAGAATCATAGAATCGTAGAAGTAGTAGTAGTAGAATCATAGTAAGGTTGGAAGGGACCTCAAGGATCATCTAGTTCCAACCCCCTGCCATAGGCAGGGACATAGAAGTGTTCTGGTTGGAAAAGACCTTTGAGATCATGAAGTGAGATCATCAACCCAACACCACCAAGGCTATTAAACCATGCCCCAAAGTGCCATGTCCACATGTTTCTTGAGCACCTTCAGGGCTGGGGACTCCACCACCTCCCTGGGCAGCCTGTTCCAATCCCTGACCAATCTTGCAGAGAAGACATTTTTCTTCATCTCCAACCTAAACCTTCCCTGGCACAATTTCAGGCCAATTCCTCTCATTCTGTCACCTGGTACTAGTGAGAAGAAACCAAACCTCACCTCGCTGCAACCTCTTTTCAGGGTGTTATAGAGAGCAATGAGGTTTCCCCTCAGCCTCCTCTTCTCCAGACTAAACAGTGCCATTTCCCTCAGCTGCTCCTCACTAAATCTGTTCTCTAAACCCTTCACCAGCTCTACCCTCCACAAAAGTGGTGAAGCTGACATCTTTCACTCCAAGGAGAGAGCAGATGTAATAATGAGGAGTCCACAGGTGTAGACACCAAACCCAAAGGCACTTGGAGGGCCACAGGGAGCAGCAACCAAGCATTTATCTTCTGCTGATTGCCTTCTCCAGGCATTTGTCTTCTGCTGGTTCATCCTCCCTTTTCTATAGTCACAAGCAGTGCCTGATGAGGTACCAGCTACCTCATGTCAGACCTTTCAGGCTTCACTGTAACATCTCTGCATCTCCCAAGTAAGCCCAGTTTTAATGAACTCCATTTAAATACATTTTTTCCCCCACCAATGATCACAACAAACAGCACTTTGGAAGAGAGCAGAACCTTGTGCTCCAGGATTCAAACCTATTTCTGGTGTTGGTGTGTTCAGATTTCACTCCAGCTTTGCATCACATCAGCATTTTGGGGTTGTTTAACCTTCAGCAGAGTTCTGGTTGCTGCTGGAGACAGGATGCCAATATGGATGGAGCTTGGCTCCCACACAGTTTGTCTTTTTCTGCACAAATGAGCTGAAATTCATTGATTTCACTGTTCATTAGCCTTACATCATCACATTGCATTGTAATATGCAGCTCTTCTGCCAAAATTATTTTCTTATTCATTTAGCAAGAGAAACTGAGTGATGCAACCTCTGCCAGCCACTACAGAAACAGAATTGTGGGTTTTTTTTAATCTTCTTTTTCTTAAGAGGAAGTGGCCTCATTTATTCCAACACATTGACCTGAGACTCTGTGGCACACTGATATATCTGCAGCCACACTGCACACCATTAAACCCCAAAGGGTCTTAGTTAATCACATGTAAACATGAATAATGCAGTGACATAACGTGCAGGTATCACATATATACAAGACAAAGGGCAGGCAGTGGGGTGCTTCATTTGGCTGATTTTTCTCCCTGAGTGAAGGACAAGGAAACTTTTCCCTTGAGTGAAGTGACTTTTCAATCTTTGCCACCAAATGATGATGAGAGCCTCTTTACTTTGAGAGTGGTAGAGCACTGGAACAGGCTCCAGAGTTGTGGTGGAGTCTCCATCTCTGAAGCCATTCCAAACCTGCTTGGATCACAGGATCACAGGAT
>WBNM01034044.1:2857-17149 GCA_013399055.1 Ramphastos sulfuratus
AGGAGAGGAGAGGAGAGGAGAGGAGAGGAGATTTGAGCTCTGGACAAGAACTGCTGCTGCTGAGGTTCCATTAGCCATAAGAAAGCAGTGATGGCAGGAGCCCAGTTAGAAGCCTTTTTGTGCCCATCAGATGTAGATTTGGGCATCACCTAGAGAGGCCCCACCTGGAATATTGCATCCAGCTCTGGGCTCCCCAGTTCAAGAGGGACTGGAAAGTGCTGGGGAGAGTCCAACAGAGGCTACAAGGATGCTGCAGGGACTGGAGCAGTGCCTGAGGAGGAGAGGCTGAGAGCCCTGGGGCTGCTTAGTCTAGAGAGAAGAAGACTGAAAGAGATCTGATCAGTGTCTATAAATATCTGAGGGCTGGGGGACAGGAAGGAAGGGACAGGGACAGGCTCTACTCACCTGTGCCCTGGCACAGGACAAGGGCAAGGGATGGAAACTGCAGCCCAGGAAGTTCCACCTCTACATGAGGGGGAACTTCTTGAGTGTAAGGGTCCCAGAGTCCTGGCACAGGCTGCCCAGAGAGGTTGTGGAGTCTCCTTCTCTGGAACCTTTCCAGTCCTATCTGGATGTGTTCCTGTGTGACCTGCATTGGATTCTCTGCTCCTGCTCTGGCAGGGGGGTTGGACCCAAAGGTCTGCAGAGGTCCCTTCCAATCCCTGACATCCTGTGACTGGGAAAAGAAAGCAGAATATGGGAGAATGATCAGTGAATGTTTTACTTTTTTTTCAATAGAGAACATTTCTGCCATGCTGAGGCTGCTTGGGCATCATTAGGCCAAGCCAATCTGAGAGGTTTGCAGAAGGATATTGAGGATTCAGGACAGAGTTACAGGAATGAACCTGGAGGAAATGCTGGGCAGTGGCAGAACAAAGGGGTTTGACCCTTTTGATTTATCAAAGCCATCAAGAGCTGTAAGTTAGAAGTGCTGAATACCCTCACCAGGAGGAAATATTAAAGGGTTTATTACAGCTCACAGAAATGGGACCAAACAAAGCCACCACCTGGACATTTAGTCTGGACACTGCAGGTCAGAAGCTGCCAGTGCAAAGGTTTGGTAGAAATCAGGCTGAAGGTAGATCCATAAGACCCAGGAGCCTCACAGCCCTTGATAGGAGTCTCCTTGCAAGCCCTGAAGCCTGAGGCCAAGGAGCTGGCTGCAGGTAAAGAGAATTTCCTCCTTGCCAGCCCAGCAGCACTGAGCCCATCCCCATCCCTCTGCTCACTGGCAGCACACAGAGGAGTTATTTGCTGCTCCAGATAATGTGAGCTGAGTGAAAGGATGTGTTAGCCCAGCACAAATTACTGGGCTTGGGCAAAAAAAAAAATCTCTGGTTTGTGCTGTGAGTCAACTCCTTCATTTAATGGCTTCCACTGCCCTAAAAAGTGGATAAATTGCAGCTGTGCTGCTCTCTATTGTGAGGGGCTTTATTGGTGTGAATCCAAGGGGTGGTTTGCTCTGTCTCTGCAGGTGGATGCAATGGAGAAGCCTTCAGCACTGCAAAGAGGAGCTGGCTGTGGACTGAGACCACCCTCAGCCCCAAATCCCAGCTCCTCACTCTCACATCCCAGCGGTCTGCAGTCCAGCCACGGGGTCCTCAGCTGATACCTTCTTCTACCTTCAGCTCCTGCCTTTGCCCATACAAAAGAAAGGCAGAAAATGGACCAAAATGGTGCTGCTGCTGGGGAGAGAGTTGTCCCAAACCACAGGGACACGAGGCCAACCCTTCTCTGATGCTCCCTGTGGGGTTAGCAGTGGCTGCTCTCTTCAGCTGCCGAACAAGAGCTCTTCTCCTCTAGAAATTTGATGGATGATCCCAATTATATTCTTCCAGCACAGATTTAATGCAATGTTTTATTAATAGCAACAATCAGAGGAAAGCAAACAGCTTATTCTGCACAGGCCATTCCCTCTCTGCTTTTACTTCCCCACTTTCAACACAGGCTGCCAGTCCTCAGCGCCACAGCATCAGCATCGAGGGGGGAGCAGGCAGAGGGTGGGGAGGAACAAGCTCATTAGTAGGCTCTGGAGAGAGTTAATGGCCTTGTGACAATATTTTCTCCCCTTGTTCTGAACAAATTATTTTTTCAGAGGGAGCTGCAAATTCCTGCTTTGCTTCTTTGGGCATTAAAAGACCACTTGGAAAGAGGAAGGAAAGCAGTTGCCAGGTCTGCCTCATTGATTTCAGTGCCCTTAGGTTGTAGGAGGAGGGCTGGGAGCAACACCAGGAAAGGCTTAGGCTTGTCCCCAGTTTTGAGACAGCACAGGTAGGGCTGGGTCCTACACTGGGCTCTTGGCTTGGGGCCACCTCTTTTCAATTTTAATCCCCTTTGGTTGCAGGAGGAGTGCTGGGAGGAACAGCAGGAAAGTCTTAGGCTGGTCCCCAGGTGATTTCATAGAATCATATAATGGGAAGGTTGGAATGGACCTCAGAGATCATCCAGTTCCAACCCCCTGCCACAGGCAGGGACACCTCCCACTAGCACAGGTCACTCAAGGCCTCATCCAACCTGGCCTTGAACACCTCCAGGGAGGTTGTGGAGCACAGAAGCACAGAATGTGATCAAGATCCACAGGTCACTCATGGCTGTGGGAAGCAGCTGGGCACGAGGCACCCAGGTGTCCCTGGGCAGCTTTGGATGCTTGGCCTCAGCCATTCTGATGGTGNCCTCCCTTCATTAGTGGCTCTCCACCATCTCCCTGTTTGCTTTCACTTGGAAGCCTCTTTGCTTATTTTCTCCCTCCACTGCTTGTTTTAATGGTGAAAGCACAACCACCCCCTGGGGCAGTGGTGATAACCTCACAGACATGAGAGCTTCCTTTACTTTGTTATTCCATTTTCTGGCCTGGCTCAGCCATGGGATTTAAAGTTCTTTCCAGTCAAAAATGCTCTATATTGTGGTTAAATTCTTTCTTTTCCCCCTCCCCCCCCTCCAGAAACTCATTAATCAGCCACAAGAGCTAACATCTCTCCCTCTTTCTCAGTCTCTCTTGGTGTTGGAAGAGGAAGGTGGAGGTGGGGGAAGAAAAAGAGAGAGGAAGATTAAATGGAGCAGGTGTCACATTTATCTTATTTCCAGTGCAAATACAATCAACAGGTGCCAGGCTAAAATCAGACCCTAACAAAACCTGCAAAGTGTTCTTAAATAAATGATTCTGGGCTTTCATCTGTTTGTTTTTAATTTGCACTCATCCTCCCAATACTTCTGCCAAGCAAAAAAAAAAAAAGAAAAACTGCATTGGGAATGAGCTTAGCAGAGATGACTCCAGCAGGTTTCCTCTGCCAGGGTGCCCTGCTCTGCCCTGTCTCCATGCCCTTTCACCAGGCACTGCCCTGCACAGCCCCTGGCCCAGAGCAGCTCAGCATCCCCCTCCCAACACGCAGCTCTGAGGATGCATAGAGCTGAGCTTTGCTGTTAGAATCTCTGCTCAGCATTGGCTCTCCACCAGCAGGGAGACAGAGAGGGAAGGATCTCCAGATGCAAATGCTAGAATAAATCCTATTTTAGCATTATTTTGATTTGAAATAGGATTTGTGTCAGGATTTGGAGCCTCCTCACTCCCCGTGCCCACTTTATAAGGTGGCTGTGGCTGGGCACTGCCCTTTTTGCTGGCTGCTGTTGGCTGTTTTCCCATGCACCCCAACACCACCCCATGTACCCTCCCCCCCCCACCCCCCCCAACCCTTTCACTGACCTCAGTGACTTTTTCATCCTGCAAACAGCAGCTTAAAACCCCTTTGGGTCATGGACTGCTGCAGGGGGGAGATATTTGGGCTGGGGGATTTAAAGCAAGCTTAAACAACACAGATGCTGTGCCAGGGTGCTGGGATCCAGTAGGATCTGCTGGCACAGGACCATTTCCATGGCTGCTGGGGAATGCAGGGAATCCTCTGTGTGAGGGAGTGAGCATGGAAAATCCCTTTTAACCTGCTGCTGTGGCAAAATGTGGCTCATCCAGCATGTGGGGCCTGAGCCTTGCATCCATGCTGGGAGCAGAACAACAGCCCAGGGAATTCTGAGCACAAGCATCGTTGTCATTGGTGTTCATTAGGATGTACCCTAGGGGGAGAAAAAAAAAACAACCCAACAAGCCAACAAACAACAAAAGCAAGTTGGTTTTTTTCAATTGAAAATTGGAGATTTTAACAAAGAAAGCCTTTTACAGGGATTTTTTTTTTCATATGGAAGGGTTAAAGAAAAGGGGAAAAAAAAAACCACACACACAACAAAAAAAAATCGAAACACATTAAGGGGGGGGAAAAAAAAAATCATAAAAATTCTTCCCTGAGTCAAAATGTTTGAGTCAGTGCTACAAATTGGAATAGCTTTTGCTCCCATCTTGGATCACTGCAGTGCCCTGTGGGTGCTGCTGTTTGCACCTGATAACCACATTTTCCTCCCTGCCCAATTCCCAGGCCAGGCTTTCTCTGCTGTGACCTTTCTCTCTTGTCTGTATCTCTCTGATCCTTCACCAGGCATCATTTTGACTCATGAAAGCCTTTTTTCTCTNAACATCTCTCCCTCTTTCTCAGTCTCTCTTGGTGTTGGAAGAGGAAGGTGGAGGTGGGGGAAGAAAAAGAGAGAGGAAGATTAAATGGAGCAGGTGTCACATTTATCTTATTTCCAGTGCAAATACAATCAACAGGTGCCAGGCTAAAATCAGACCCTAACAAAACCTGCAAAGTGTTCTTAAATAAATGATTCTGGGCTTTCATCTGTTTGTTTTTAATTTGCACTCATCCTCCCAATACTTCTGCCAAGCAAAAAAAAAAAAAGAAAAACTGCATTGGGAATGAGCTTAGCAGAGATGACTCCAGCAGGTTTCCTCTGCCAGGGTGCCCTGCTCTGCCCTGTCTCCATGCCCTTTCACCAGGCACTGCCCTGCACAGCCCCTGGCCCAGAGCAGCTCAGCATCCCCCTCCCAACACGCAGCTCTGAGGATGCATAGAGCTGAGCTTTGCTGTTAGAATCTCTGCTCAGCATTGGCTCTCCACCAGCAGGGAGACAGAGAGGGAAGGATCTCCAGATGCAAATGCTAGAATAAATCCTATTTTAGCATTATTTTGATTTGAAATAGGATTTGTGTCAGGATTTGGAGCCTCCTCACTCCCCGTGCCCACTTTATAAGGTGGCTGTGGCTGGGCACTGCCCTTTTTGCTGGCTGCTGTTGGCTGTTTTCCCATGCACCCCAACACCACCCCATGTACCCTCCCCCCCCCACCCCCCCCAACCCTTTCACTGACCTCAGTGACTTTTTCATCCTGCAAACAGCAGCTTAAAACCCCTTTGGGTCATGGACTGCTGCAGGGGGGAGATATTTGGGCTGGGGGATTTAAAGCAAGCTTAAACAACACAGATGCTGTGCCAGGGTGCTGGGATCCAGTAGGATCTGCTGGCACAGGACCATTTCCATGGCTGCTGGGGAATGCAGGGAATCCTCTGTGTGAGGGAGTGAGCATGGAAAATCCCTTTTAACCTGCTGCTGTGGCAAAATGTGGCTCATCCAGCATGTGGGGCCTGAGCCTTGCATCCATGCTGGGAGCAGAACAACAGCCCAGGGAATTCTGAGCACAAGCATCGTTGTCATTGGTGTTCATTAGGATGTACCCTAGGGGGAGAAAAAAAAAACAACCCAACAAGCCAACAAACAACAAAAGCAAGTTGGTTTTTTTCAATTGAAAATTGGAGATTTTAACAAAGAAAGCCTTTTACAGGGATTTTTTTTTTCATATGGAAGGGTTAAAGAAAAGGGGAAAAAAAAAACCACACACACAACAAAAAAAAATCGAAACACATTAAGGGGGGGGAAAAAAAAAATCATAAAAATTCTTCCCTGAGTCAAAATGTTTGAGTCAGTGCTACAAATTGGAATAGCTTTTGCTCCCATCTTGGATCACTGCAGTGCCCTGTGGGTGCTGCTGTTTGCACCTGATAACCACATTTTCCTCCCTGCCCAATTCCCAGGCCAGGCTTTCTCTGCTGTGACCTTTCTCTCTTGTCTGTATCTCTCTGATCCTTCACCAGGCATCATTTTGACTCATGAAAGCCTTTTTTCTCTCTCTCCAAAGCTTGTCCTGCCTCTGCCTTGGCCTCTTGCACAGTTCCAAGGGCTCTCTGCTCCCCTTGGAGCTTTGATGCTTGAGTGGGAACAGTCAGGTCCTGCTGAAGCCTCTTCTGTGGGGGCTACCTGAGCCTCCAACCAGCACAGGGGTGGGTGGGAGCCCCCAGCCTGGTTGCTCAGCTCAGGAGCTGGATGCCTGAGTGCATTTTAAGAGGGTGGTGAGGGGTTCCTGCTAAGATGAGGCTGTAAAGCTTGCATAAGTGTCTCCATTTTCTTTAAGGAGCTGCAATGTGTGACCCCAGGCAGCAAAGAGCCATCTCCTGTAGCATGGCACTCACCCCCTTGGCTGCATTTACTTAGAATCACACAATCCCAGAATAACTTGGTTGGAAGAGACCTCTAAGATCACCCAATCCAACAGTTAGCCCAAGCACTGCCAGCTCACCACCAAACTCTGGCCCTCAGCACCACATCTCCAAGGCTCTGAAACCCCTCCAAGGATGGGGACTCCACCACTGCCCTGAGCAGCCTGGGCCAGGCCTTGACAACCCTTTGGGGGAAGAAATTATTCCCAAACCTTAACTGGCACAATTTGAGGCCATTTCCTCTTGTCCTGTTGCTTGTTTATTTTCAATGACTCAAATGTTTGCAGTGCTGAGGAGTAGAGAAAATCTCTGCACCACTCAGTTCTGTGCCCTCTTGCTGCAGGGGAAGACTTTACAAAGAGGAAACCTGGGAAACCTGGGAGGGAGTATTCCTGCTTGGAGCAGCTGGGGACACCTCCACCCATCACAGCAGACCGAGGGACAAGCCCTCCCCATTTTCCCTTGCTGCTGTGGGGTCTGCTGCAGGCTGGAGAGGGAGGTGCCACCCTTGGGCCCTCAGTCTGACCCTTTGTGTGACAGTCATAGAATGAAGCAGGTTGGAAAAGACCTTTGAGATCAATCTATCACCTAACCCTTCTAATTAACTAACCCCTGGCACCAAGTGCCTCACTCAGCCTCCTCTTAAACACCTCCAGAGATGGGGACTCCACCATCTCCCCAGGCAGCCCATCCCAATGCCAATCACTCTTGCTGGGAAGAACTTCTGCCTAACATCCAGCCTGAGCCTGCCCTGGCACAGCTTGAGGCTGTGTCCTCTTCTTCTGTCCCTGGGTGCCTGGCAGCAGAGCCCAACCCCAGCTGGCTACAACCTCCCTTCAGGTAGCTGCAGTGAGCAATGAGGTCTGCCCTGAGCCTCCTCTTGTGCAGGCTGCACACCCCCAGCTCCCTCAGCCTCTCCTCACAGGGCTGTGCTGCAGGCCCCTCCCCAGCCTTGCTGCCCTTCTCTGGGCACCTTCCAGCACCTCAACATCATTCTTAAACTGAGGGGCTGAATAGGCTCCCAGTGCCAAATATCACCTTCTGAATCCCAGCTTGAGGCTGTGTCCTCTTCTTTTGTCCCTGGCTGCCTGGGTGCCTTAGGCATTGTCTGCAGGGTGGGCACCAAGAGCAAAAGAGTAGTACTTCCCATTCTGAGGATTGCATTTCCTCTGTCTGGGAATGTTTCTCCATCCCTGTGCTACAGCCCAGAGATGAGCCTGGAGCAGGCAGGACCAGCCCCTGGAACCACAGAGGAATGCACCGAGCCGCAGTGGCATCAAAATGATTTCATTCTGGCTGCAGGGTATGAAATGAATTCCCAGGAAACCTCTCAGAGGAGAAAAACAGTGCCCCCAGACAACACAACAACGTGTCCCTTGAGGTGGGCAAAAGCAGCAAGCGTGGTAGCTGGGGCAGAATGTGGCTGAAGAGCCACACAAGTCACCCATGGCTGTGGGAAGCAGCTGGGCACAAGGCACTCAGGTGTCCCTGGGCAGCTTTGGATGCTTGGCCTCAGCCATTCTGTTGGTGCAAATCAGCCACAAATATATCATAGAATCATAGCATGGGAAGGTTGGAAGGGACCTCAAGGATCATCTAGTTCCAAACCCCTGCCATAGGCAGGAAGACCTCCCACTAGTACAGGTCACTCAAGGCCTCATCCAACCTGGTCCTGAACACCTGCAGGGAGGTTGTGGAGCACAGAATCACCCAACGTGATCAAAGATCACGTTGGGTGATTCTGTGCTCCACAACCTCCCTGGGCAACCTGTGCCAGTGTCTCACCACCCTCACTGCAAACAACTTCCTCCTAACATCCACTTTCAATCTCCCCTCTGCCACTTCAAACCCATTGCCTCTTGTCCTGGCATTCCAAGCCCTTGTCAATAGTCCCTCCCCAGCCTTCCTGTAGCCCCCTTCAGATCCTGGAAGGCTACTCTAAGGTCTCCAAAGGATCCCAAAGGATCTTTTTTTGCTTGTTTGCTTTGCATCAGGTGGAGCATGACACATCTAGTTGAGGATGCTCTTACTTAATGCAGAGGGGGCTGGACTGGATGATCTTTGGAGGTCTGTTCCAGCCCAGACCATTCTATGATCATAGAATCATAGAATGGGAAGGTTGGAAGGGACCTCAAGGATCATCCAGTTCCAACCCCCTGCCATAGGCAGGGACACCTCCCACTAGTACAGGTATGATGTCCTGGAAAATTCAGCCTTAGAAGCAGCAAAGCCAGGGATGCAGGATGGATTTCAGGCTTCAGACAAAACCCTTCCCCAGCCACAGCTGAAGCTCCAGTTTTCCATTTGGAGCTGTGCCTCATGGATCCTTGCAAGCAGTCAACGCTGGAGGCCTTTACTCTGCCCCAAGACTGGGGATCTCTTGGTTTGTTTGAACACTGGAAACAAAACAAACAGATGTTGCAGGAGAGGGAGAATCCAGCTTTGTGTGCAAGCCCAAGCCCCTGTGCTGTGGACATCCATCTCTGTGCCATGGGCATCCACAGAATCACAGAATCACAGAAGGTCAGGGGCTGGAAGGGACCTCCAAAGCTCAGCCAGTCCAACCCCACTGCCAGAGCAGGAGCAGCCAGAGCAGATCACACAGGAACACATCCAGGCAGGTCTTGACTATCTCCAGAGAGGGAGACTCCACAGCCCCCCTGGGCAGCCTGTGCCAGGCTTCTGTCACCCTCACAGGGAAAAAAATTCCTCCTCATGTTCACATGGAACTTCCTATGCCTCAGCTCCCACCACTGGCCCTTGCTCTGTCACTGGGCATCACCCAGCAGAGGCTGGCTCCAGCCTCCTGGCACTCACATTTACATCTTTATAAACAGGAATGAGGCCACCCCTCAGGCTCCTCTTCCCCAAGCTGCAGAGCCCCAGCTCCCTCAGGTTCTCCTTGTAAAAGAGATGCTCTGTTCCCTTAATCCCAGCCCATGTTCCCATCCCTGCACCATGGACACCCATCCCTGCACCATGGACATCCATTCCTGCACTATGGACATCCATCCCTGCACTATGGACATCCATCCCTGCACACAGACACCCATCCCTGCACACAAACATCNGCACCATGGACATCCATCCCTGCATCATGGACACCCATCCCTGCACTATGGACATCCATCCCTGCACCATGGACATCCATCCCTGCACCATGGACACCCATCCCTGCACACAGACACCCATCCCTGCACCATGGACATCCATCCCTGCACCATGGACATCCATCCCTGCACCATGGTCATCCATCCCTGTGCCAGGTCTCTCCAGGCTCACCAGCAGCAGCTTGTTCTGTTCTGCACCACAGGTCCCAGGGTAGGTCCCATCCTGTTTCCCAGATGGTGGCTGTCACATGTCACTGAGTTACATGAGCAGGAGCATGGGGACCAGACAGGGCCCTGCAGGGCTGAGCATTGCTCAGGAAGAGTTGTGTGCACTCTGTGTTATAAAGCCCAGTAGAACTCAACCTGGGCATCTCCTCTGCCTCTGGGCATCTCTCCCACTCCTACCTCGGCAAGTGGGACTGTAACAATCTGTGACAGGGACAATCCAACCAGGCTGCTGTGGGTCCTGTCACCAGGGCTGACCCCCTAGGTGTTGCTTTTAAAGTTCAGTGGCAGCAGGAGCAGCTGCTGCTGTGTTTTATTCATGTGCTTTGTCTGGGAATGTAGGGTTTGGCTAAGAGCAGGGGAGGACAAATGTGCCAAAGCCCTTCCTTGGCGCAGTGTGTTTGGCTCTGGCTCTGCAGGCTTCTGGGCAGGGGCCAGGGGATTTCTGGGCTGCCCTTCCCCGGGCTGTTGGGTGGCAGCAGGATGGTCTCCTGCTCCACACTCTACTTTGCTCCTCTCCACATTCACTGATGGAAAAATCCCTGCTTGTGGTGATGAGCCACAGCTAACCCATGGGAGCTGAGCACATCTGCAGCATGTGGCCCTCGTTCAAGAGCTGAGCACCCTGAGTTTGCTCACAGTTTGTCCTCACACTGTGAGGACTCAGACAGGAGCTCCTGCATGTTGGCTGAGTGGTGCAAACCAGGGTTGAGCTCCCTTTTCTGTGCTGCAGCCCCATGTGGGCTGTGGGAGCACAAACCAGCCCTAGTTAGGAGAACACAAGCAGCTCCATGAAGTGCTGGAGAAGATGATACTCAGTTAGGTGGAGGGGTAAGAGGAGGGCAGCCTGGGCTGGAACACAGCTTGTAAAGCTAAATCACAGAATCACAGCAACATTCAGGTTGGCAAAGCCCCTCAGGATCACCAAGTCCAACCATTATCCCTGCTCTGCAAGGTGCACCCTAAACCACATCCCCAAGCACCACATCCAAATGATTTTTATACACACCCAGGATTGGTGACTCCACCCCCTCCCTGGGCAGCTCATTTCAGTCCCTGACCACTCTTGCTGGAAAAAAAAAAATCCTAATATCCAATCTAAACCTACCCAGTGGCTGCTTGAGGCCATTCCCTCTTGTTCTCACTATTCAGCTGTGAGCAGAGCCCAGCAGCAGCCTCCCCACAAGGTCTTTTCAGGTAGCTGTAGACAGCAATGAGCTCTGCCCTCAGCCTCCTCTGTTTCACACTAACCATCCCCAGCTCCTTCAGTTGCTCCTCATAAGATTTATGCTCCAGGCCCTTCCCAGCTTCCTTGTCCTCCTCTGCACAGGCTCCAGCACCTCCACATCTCTCTTGTATTGAGGTGCCTGAAACTGAACACAGCACTCAAGGTGTGGCCTCACCAGAGCAGAGTCCAAGGGCACAATTCCCTGCCTGCTCCTGCTGGCCACAGCATTTCTAATGCCAGCCAGGATGCTTTTGGCTTTCTTTGCCACCTGGACACACTGCTGGCTCATATGGAGTTGTTTCTTTTATTCCTGATGAAGAGTGGCAATTTCTGCCTTTTCCCCTGTGCCATCAACTTAGATATCCATGTTTCTCATCCCAGCCAAGGTAAGGATACCCACAGAGCCCTGTGACACCCAGAAAGGTGTACTTGGGATAAACAAGCTACAGAAGCTTGTGATGAAACTGCTGGAGGAGACAACGTTGGGTTGTGCAGCCATTGGTGTGACCTGGATTTGCTGCAGAGCTGAGCAGAGGGAACCTCATGAAGGTCAGCAAGGGCAAGTGCAGGGTCCTGGCCCTGGGGAGGAACAACCTCCTGCAGCAGGACAGGTGAGGGGGGAGCTGCTGGGAAGCAGCTGCAAGGAGAAGGAGCTGGGAGTGTTGGGGGACAACAAGTTCCCATGGGGCAGCAATGTGCCCTGGGGGGCATGAAGAGTGTGAACAGCAGGTTGAGGGAGATTCTCCTGCTCTTCTACTCTGCTCTGATGAGGCCATACATGGAGTGCTGGGTCCAGTTCCAGACTCACCACTTCAAGAGAGACAGGAAACTGCTGGAGGGAGTTCAGCAAAGGCTCTAAAGATGCTGAAGATTCTAGACCAGCCCTGTGAGGAGCAAAGGCTGAGAGCCCTGGGGCTGAGAGCCTGCACAAGAGCAGCCCCAGAGGGCAGCTGAGCAATGCTCAGCAAGAGCTAAAGGAGCTGTGGGGGGCAAGAGGCTGGGACCAGACTCTTGTCAGTGGTGCCCAGGGACAAGAAAGTACTGGCTGCTATTAAGGCATTTTGTCTTTCTCTGCAATCACATAAAGAAAAGGGGCAGTGGGCACAAACTGGAACCCAGGAGGGTCCACCTGAAGATGAGGAGAAAGTTGTTTGTTGTGAGGGTGCTGGAGACCAGGAGCAGGCTGCTCAGAGAGGTTGTGGAGGGTCCTTGTGTGGAGAGCTTCCAAACCCCCCATGGCATTGTGCTGCTGGGCAAGCTGCTGTGGGTGCCCTGCTTTAGCAGAGGGCTTGGACTGGATGATCCCCAGAGCTCCTTGCCAACCCCCACTGTGCTGGGGTCCTGTGCCTGTGTTATCCTCAGCAGAGGAGGGCTGAGAAACCAAAGCACATCCTGCTACTAGCCCAGAGAGAGCCAGACGCCAGCCTAGGTCTGTGGGAGTCCCTCCTCCCACGAGCAGAAAGGTAAAGAGATGTCTGTGGGCACTCGCCAGGCTAACCGAGGCTGGGAGGAGCAGAGCTGTGCCAGCTTTCCGCTGCTCCGCCAGGCAGGGAAGGGGAATTAGACGGGCAATGAGGAGAGACACGGAGAGAAACAACCTCTAAAGCTTGTTTTTAAGACATCCTCCCACCCTAGGGCTTGTTTTAACGACCCATGCTGCACACTAGATCCGTCCCCTTTTATTTACGATGATGATTACAGGCTGCTGCCAGGTCCCCTGGGTGCCAGCGAGGCAGCGCCGGCTGCTATTAAGGCATTTTGTCTTCCTCTGCAATCACATAAAGACCTTCCCTGAGCTCCTCCCGCTGGGCAATAAACAGCAAAGACAATCCACGGCTGAGCTGGCTGCTCTCTAGCTGGATGGGCATAGCAGCTCGTTAGGCACAATAAAGTGCTCTCCTTAACCCTGAGCATCGAGGCCAGGGCAGCAGGAAGGGGCTGGCAGCAGCGGCCAGGCACATGCATGGGCACAGGCATCCAGAGCTAGGCAGAGGCACTGATGCCACTCAGGATGTGTCCCCATCCTGGAGCAGAAAGTGGAAATGAGGCTGAAGTGCAAGGGTGGGTGGGTGTGGGTGTGTGGCAGGTGGACAGCACAGCACAGGAAGGATGTGGAACTTTGGATCAGGTCCAGAGGAGGCCATGAAGATNACCCACAGCACCACTCCACTGCCAGCCCTGGAGCAGAGCACATACCCGAGTCAGGGATTTAGGAAAATTAATCAGTCCAATTGAAATCTGATTGATTGAGGATTTGAAAGTCACCATCCAGCAAGTCCTGGAAAATGTAATAAGTCTAAAACTCTATTAATTTTTCATGTTCTTTCTGGTTTGATTCCCTTCCCCCAACCCCCCCTTTCACTGCTGGAAATGGCTTTGTGCCAGAACATGTACACACAAAGTTCTCTCAGCTGCCTGACTGGGTACACTGGGTGCAGAAGCCTCTGGAGATGGTGAGACCCCTCTGCTCCTCCAGCTCTCAATGGAGCAGGGATTTCCATCCTTCCCCTGCTTCCCAAAGAAGACCATTTCCCAAAAGATTAAAGGAGGAGGAAGAGCCTCATGGCACTGAGCTGCCCGAGCCTGGGACCAGAAGCCCTGCTTCTCCTGAAGCCAGATGTGTCACAACAGAGACAGCAACAGCCAGAAGCTTGTGGACAAAGACAGCAACAATCATAAGCTTGTGAGTTCCCTCTGGTCACTCCATGGATGGAACCACTCTGACATTCAGAGCTGGACAAGGGAGAGAAGAAACAAGAACATCAGGGCTGGTTGCTGGCACCTCCTTGACTCTGAAGATTGTCATCTAACGTGGTCACAAAGGGCAGACTTGGCACCAGGAGTGTGCAACACAGTCCTGACTGCACCACGGGGACCACTTCATTCAGCAGTGAAGCCAACCTAGATGGCACAGGTGGAGGGAGCTCAGGGTGGCTTGAGGTTTGGTCCAGAGGTACAGAGAGGCTGGAGAGCTGCCAGGCAGAGTGGGTCCTGGGGGTACTGTTTGAAAGTGAGTGAAGATGAGGCAGCAGTGTGCCCAGGTGGGCAGCAGAGCCAATGGCATCCTGGCCTGGATCAGGAGTAGTGTGGCCAGCAGGAGCAGGGAGGTTCTTCTGCCCCTGTGCTCAGCACTGCTCAGGCCACACCTTGAGTGCTGTGTCCAGTTCTGGGCCCCTCAGTTTAAGAAAGATGTTGAGGTGCTGGAAGGTGTCCAGAGAAGGGCAGCAAGGCTGGGGAGGGGCCTGGAGCACAGCCCTGTGAGGAGAGGCTGAGGGAGCTGGGGGTGTGCAGCCTGCA
>WBNM01034045.1:0-23467 GCA_013399055.1 Ramphastos sulfuratus
TTGCTAGTAAAAAAAAAAAAAAACTTGCAATCTTCATAAAAAAAGTGCATCAAGGAACTTGACAAAAGTTGAATTCTTCCATTAATTAGACTTTAATCACAGAATTGTCTGGGTTGGAAAAGACCCCAAGGATTATCTAGTTCCAGCCCCTCTGCCATGGGCTCTCTCCACTAGATCAGGTTGCCCAGAGCCATATCCAGCCTGGCCTTAAAAACATCCAGGGATGGGATTTCCATCACCTCCCTGGGTAACTTGTTGCAGTGTCTCACCACCCTTATGGTGAAGAACTTCTTCCTAATGTCTAATCTAAATCTTGCCTCCTCTAGCTTGGATCCATTTCCCCTAGTCCTATCACCACTTGACAGCCTAAAAAGTCCCACACCACCTTTCTTGTAGGCTCCCTTCAGATATTGGAAGGCCACAATAAGGCCTCCTCAGAGTCTTCTCTTCTCCAAACTCAACAACCCCACAAGCTATCCAGTCAAGAGGAGGGAACTACATGAGGATTTAAAACTATTTTTACTGTTTTACAACCACCATTGTACCACAATGGAGTAAATATGTCACCACAAATACAACTGTTGTTCTTCATGGGTTTGTAGTAGGGCTAAATTCAACCTAATTCGTTGCAAATCTGTAGCTCTAGGAACGTCCCTTTCTTCTGTAACAACACTAAAATCTTGCTGTAACGAAGTATAAATTGTGTTGGACATCCCTGACTAGAGAATTCTTTTCCTCTTTATTGAAGCCTTTTGATAAAGCTTACAAATATTTGCTAGGTTTGCAGAAATTATCGGGTTGCTAAGAATGTATCACAGCATCACAGTATCACAGTATAAGCAAGGTTGGAAGAGACCTCAAAGATCATCAAGTCCAACCCATTACCACAGACCTCGAGACTAGACCATGGCACCAAGTGCCACGAATGTAAATGAGCAGCAATGAAAATCCTTGGTTTAAGAGAATTTCTGTGCACCTATACAGTGTTATTCAGCTTTGTGACACTTATACACTGGAAATATTATTTTCATTTTTAAAAACTTTTGTCACAAACTGATAAGCTGGTTACATTTGCATTATTAAATATTTTCAAGTTAAAAAAAATTATATGAAGACACATGTATAGTGGAATATTTCTGGGTATTGAGAGATACCTGACTCTGAAAATAGGATTTTACTTGGTGGGGATTTTATTTATTTGGTTGGTACCAACCAAAGTACTGACTGAACATTGTAAGTGTGTATATTAATGTTGTGGTAGGCCTAAATAGGCCAAAACAGGCATATACATGTCCTGGCTTGCCCAGACATGTTTTGCTGCTCTCCCTCCTTCTGCTATGGGGAGAAGCAACCACAGAACAGAGGACAAAGAACGTGGAGCCACTGACTCTGAGGACTCTGGCCTGCCCAGACTCATTTTGCATCCTGTGGTACACAGGATACACAGGTTCAGCTTGTGCCTGCCTTGTGCAAGGCCTGTGTTCTGCCCTAAAAAGGGTAAAGCAAGCCTATGGCTTCACCTAATATGGCCAGGTTTGGCTAATTGCCATTCTGACTGGCTATTCTGTGTCCAAAGGCCTATTAGTCTCGGGCTGTATTGATAAAAGGAGATGAGCAGGTGACACAACATGATCTGCCATTGTATCCATGCTCTGCCATTGTATCCATGCTCTGCTGTTGTATCCATGCTCTGCTGTTGTATCCATGCTCTGCTGTTGTATCCATGCTTGCCTGCTGCTTCTGCCTCACTGCATCCTGAACTGCCTGGAAACTGCCTGCGTCAAGTTTACCAGGAACAGGCCCTAAATGCCTCCACACAATCGGCCTGCACAGCCAGCATGACATCGTGCCAAGACTGCACATCACAAGACATCCTGTCTGCACCTGAAAGTCTCCTGCCAAGACAGGAAGTCCTGAAGATAGACAGATCATCCAGAGAGCCAGGATCAGGTCAGAGATTGTCTGCCTCCTTTCCCCAGCACCCGGAAGCCTGGGAAGAATCCAAAGTCTCAGTGGATGACAAGACAGTAACAGAATTCCCTGAAAGCATTTGGGTACCGTGTGAAGCTGTAGCTAGCCCCACAAGTTGGGAGATATTTGTGAGTAAATACTTGAAGTCTCTTGTAATTCACCATTGCCTTCTGCCATAAGCAGAAAGGAGCTCCTTGAGTCCATCTAGTGGTATACTGACTGCAAGTGGTGTATTGACCGCAGGAACCTTCTCTTCCAGTTCAATTTGTTATATATTATTATTAGTTGTTTCTAGATCCTGTTATTACCTGTATAAAGTCTGCATGACCATGCGAAGAACTGATTATTATTAAAATTAGTGGTCAGGGTGGAGAGAGTTCTGAATATTGAATATTAATAATATTAATATTTGAAAATACCATCTTGCATTAATTAATTACCCCTCCATTACAATTAATAACCACAGATATAAAAAAGTGTTATCGGGTATGTTTAAGACACAATTTGCAGATGAAAAATCGACAAACGGGGAAAGGCATCTGGCATATGCTGAAATGCCAGGATTAAGGCATTCTACAAAAATGCCCTTTTAGAAAAAAAGAAAGAAAAAAAAAATCTGGTCCTCACTCTGCTGTAGCACATCTGCTTCACATGAGCTTATCATGACTTATCACTACTTCTCACTCAAGTGTTTCATGTAGTGAGGCACTACAACATCCATAAAAGATGTGGATGTGCCTGTTGAGATTACGATTAGAAGTTGAGGAATCCTCAAAATATCATTGATATTGATGTCTGTAGTATTTTGGAGGACAAGGAGATGAAAAACTCAGGTTCGTTAAACTCCTCAGAAAAATGTCCCAAGAAGGAAGGTGGAAGCATGTAGGTGTGGGCTGCTGTGGGTATTCTCACTGCCTGCATGCAGACAATAATTCTTAGATGGCACCTGTCACATCCACCTTAAAAAAACAGTGGGAATCCCAACACTCACATCAGTTACAGTAAGAAAAGAAATAATACTGTATTATATTTAAAAATCAAGAGAGGAGGAGGAGAAAGCAACTTTTCTTTAAACTGACAGTTACAGCTTTTACATGCTTCTAGTCCCATGTCCTCTCAACTCTTGCCTTAGCAATTTTAAAAAACAAAGAAATGTCACCACAACATAAAGAACCTCACATGTTAATTACACACATAATTTGTGAGGAAATTGAATTGCTGTGATCAGTGACAAACAATACACGATACAGTATTTGTTCAGAACAAGTCTAGAAGTAAAAGCTAAAAGCAAGAGTAACATTTCTCTTTGAACTCATAAATTGCTTGTTTAATTTGAAACTAACTGGCAGATGCTATAGAAGCTCACCACCTCAAAGGGATCAGAAAGGACTTCAGATCTCTTCAGAGAACACTTACAATTGCAGTTCGGATTGTGGCCTAAACACAAAGGAGTAGCAGTAGCCTTCTTCAGTCTGAATAAAAATCCAGCTCCGTGACAGCACTGAAGCTATTATAGGTACTGTGATGGTTTGGGAGTTCCCTGCCCTGCCACACTTTATAAAATGACCCAAACTAGACTCAGCGGGCTGGAAGTTAAGGACTGAAGCTATATTTACAGCTCAGCACAATATACAAGCAGATATATACACTATATACAGGAATATTTACAGAAATATACAAGTTAAAGGTAATACTGAAACACAACACCCCTCCCAGAAATCAGAGACCCCAGGAGGGACTTCCAACCACCCTTCCACCTTCTCCCCACCCCTATACCTTACCCCAAGGTTTGCCTTATGCACAAGGTGAGTTTGGAGGATCAGCCAGGGGGGTTAGAGGGAAAGTGGTTAGTGAGATTACTCAGCAGAGAGAAGGAAGCCAGAAGCTAGACAGCCTGAGAGTGTCTGCCCAAGAGACTGACTTATCTATGTTTTGAGTACTTATTCTTAAACATCTCAGCAAGCCTATGAGTGAAGTAGACATCATCATTCTTTTCCTTTTCACAGCCTATAATACAATTTTCTCTATTAAAATATTCCAATTAGCCTCAAACCAGCACAGGTACCTTGATTTAATAACCTCTCTTACACCAAAGTAAAAATGCAAAATAATTAGCTACTAATATTTACTAGGTATTTTAATATATAGCTTTCAGGGAAGTTTAGAAATAAGGCAAGTGGTTATTTGTTCATTTTACTGAAAGCTACAGCACAGAGAGCAGCATCATATTACTCAAGGCCAAGAGAGTCAGCAACAGAGCTGGAACAGCAATGCCCAGTTGAGAGTAATATTCAATGGTCCCCTAACCCAGAAGGCACTCAGAAAAGAGACACCACTGCTCCTGGAGAACCCCTTTGCCCTGAGAAGCTATTTGCACCTCTGAAAACACTCTTGATCAGCTAATCTTGAGCCCATAGAACGAGGAATCAAAATCAAACAGCACATTTAAAGTTATTATCCTGAGCACCTAAGTAAAGAAAACAATAAACCTCTTTCACTGCATCTCCATTTTCCCTTTATACTCATCTAGAGATGTACTCCCTTCACCATTCTCCACCTCATTTAATGTATGTGCATCATTCAAAAAACAATAAAACCCAAGCGTGGAAATAATTTTTCACAAACTACATAAAATCAGCCTCTCTTGAAGATGGCACTGTGTTTCCAGTGTCTGGTTTCTCCACTCCCATGCACATTACAGATAGCCTAAAATGGCACAGGGACTCTGTTGGGTATGATTTATTGCCTTGATTTATTGAACTGAGCAATGACAGAGCTCCCGCTTGACAAGTTTTCGTTTCTTCATGGGAAGTAATTAGCCTTCATATTGCCAAAGGGCTTTTCAGCTGCCCTGTCAATGCTGTTCCAACCTAATGAAAATACAGCATCTTATCATAGTAAGACATTTACATTATTCACATATTGCTTTCCAACGGCCTCTCATTAGCTCCAGCCTGCTTAACTTTGCTGGTTTATTTGTGGCAACAGAACAGAAAAAATATGATTCTCAAGGAGGAAAGGAATCATTCAGCTGTGGTCTTGCCTTGCTCTGGGTTAGAACGAGGTCATCTGATACCCCCACACCAATGGTTTTCAGGAGAGTGTAAAGAGAGCACACATTTTTGGCTATATATTTACTCTTTAGACTTCACAAGGCTGCATCTTGTCATAAAGCACAGCCCCAAATAACAGGTTGTGTTATAATCCACACCTCATCACAGTCATAATCTCTCTCCTACCTTTCCTCCTGACAGGTAGAATACAGTTATCTGATCCTGATACCAAGCTCTTCTCCTGCCAAACCACCAGTGTTTTGACCAGCAAATAAAATCTGTAACCACATCCCTGCTTGTTCTGCAACTACCTGGGGAGATGGTAACTGTAAGCAGTTCAATAGCCTTGCTAATTCTTTCAGGCTGGGCCCAGACCCTTTAAGCAGGCTGCCCATCTGGGATGGGAGAGGAGCTGTGAGGGCATGCAGTGCAAGTCACAGTGCTGCCAGATTTATACAGAGGAAGAGGGTCTGCTAAGTAATCGTGCTTTGTCCAATGTGCAGCTTACTTTGCCCACCAGGGATCTGCAAACTGTAAGTACCTCAACATTTTAGGACATATCATTCACAGACCTGCCCAAACCAACTTTAACATAGTCAGTGTATCTTTCAAGAGCAATTTTGAATAGCAGCAAGATCTTCAGCAAAGTTGTACAAAACCACCTGCTGGTTAGTCAAATTTCTGTGCAAGAAAAAGCATATGGTGAGAGTGAATAGGCAAACTGCCACAAAGCATACACAGGCTCTTTTATAAACTTTCTAGACTTATATTAGATTATTTCAGCATTCCAATCCACCAATTAGGATTATATTAGAGTACACCAAAGCTTTTCTCTTGCCATGTTTTCCTCACCTTGCAATAAATTTTGTTATTGTTTCTGGAACAAGAAACTGTTCTTCATCCACGCAGGACTGGGACTGTCAGAGAGAGCAATTAGTAAGCAAAGCATTATTGGGAAGAAAACTACATAGCAAACAGATTCAGTCTACAACTGAAAAAAAAATGGAGAGAGATAAATCCTACTAGGAAACAAGCACCTGTCAAAGATACTTCTACTGAAAATTGTCTTCTTTGCAGAAGCTATCTTGTTAACTGTGGAGTATTTACTGTGTTTGCATTCAAGAAGAAGCTAACTCACATCTGGACTGCTGGAGCCTTGCTTGGTTTATGACTAACCCTATGCAAATGCAAAAGAGTAAAATAAGGAATAAAGCCTCCACAGCCACGCTATTCCGTGCCTTTCCTCAGATCTTGCATTCCCCAGGAGACATAAGGAAGGGAAAGCAAATCTCACTGTCCTCTGCTTAATCATACCAGAGAAAGAGAGTTGGGAAAGCACACCTTCAGCCTCTGCTATCCCACTGGATTGCATGGCTGAGAAATGCAGTTTGCAGTATTCACAAACTGGGCATATTCCTCCCAACACATTCCCCACCTCATTGCTCCATAAATACCACATACCCACAGATGCTTGGGGGATGATAAACACACACATACTCCTAATTCTGCTTTTCTAGTTCTGCCTTCCACCATTCACAGAAAGAATGCCACCATTCATCATCAGTCAGCTTGTTAGTCTTTTATTGTGTTTCAGTTTTCAGGACAAACAATTCCCTGATCTAAGAAGAGCAAAATGGATATGGTGTTCTGTCTGCCTGTTTATTTTCACTGATACTGCCTTTCATACTAGCCTTGAATCTTCCTTTCAATCTGCAAAGCACCTAGAACATTTTCTACTGCATACTTTTAAAAATATGAAATACTTACAAACATTGCTTGGGAAGCGGAGAGTAACAAAACCCAATCTGTCCTACAGCCATATATTATAATGCCCTCTCCAAAAAAAGTGCTGATTAAATTTATTCTATAGTTTAAGTCCTGCCATTCCAATTGTGAACAACTAGATGCTTCATCTGGAGCTCACTTTTCAAGGTAATACTAATGCCTTAGGAGAGTCTTAAGTCACAGCTCCTTGCTCATTTCAGAAGTTTCTCCATGACAGTGATATTATGCATACAGGCACCTTGGAAACTGTGTCAGAAAGCAGATTTTGGGCTTCTAATGTGAAGGACAAAGGTTGCAGCCAAAGTTGTGGTGACCCAAGGAAATATGCTACATTTCTTCTAATTGCTCTTTTCATTTTCAATTTGAGTGTTCAGTAACAAAAGCCTGCTGAAATTTCATGGTAGGGAGAATGGTAAGAAGAGAAAAATAATCACTTTCTGTAGGCCTTGTTCCAGCCTCCTCAAGCCTTGAAGGATACTCAGTAATGAAGCTGTTGAAAGCAGCAAAAGTAGGTCCTTCTTTTCCACCTCAAATAGTGATCAGGAAAAGAGAAATATGCTGAATTTGCTTAACACTTAAATCCTAAATACTTTTTTTTTTTTTTAACAAAATTAAAGTCTGAGAGCTATGAGAAAAATAAGTAAATTTGTAAGGATTTTTAATAACAGAAGAAAATCTGCCTTCTCTGCTTCACTTTGATCAACTTATTATCGATTTCATTTCAATCTTGCTGTGGGTCATGTAAGTTTCTATGCCACTCCTTTAAGCAGTAAGGAACTTTCTCATAGGCTGAGGGTTCTATAGCAGATGAAAAGACTTCCCAAAGATGTGGGGGATTTGCAGTCTCACTGCCCCTCATCCTGTCACTACAGGCTTTTGTAAACAGACTCTCTCCAGCCTTCTTGTAGGCCCCATTCAGGTACTGGAAAGCTGCTAATAGATCTCCCCGGAACCTCCCCTACGCTGAACAACCTCATCTCCATTAGTCTGTTCTCCTAGAAGAAGTGTTCCAGCCCCCTGATAATTTTTGTGTCCCTCCTCTAGACCTGCTCCACCAGCCTCATGTCCTTCGTGTGTTGAGGGCTCCAGAGCTGGAGGTAGTACTCCAGGTGAGGTCGAGAGAGGTGAGGCAGAATCACCTCTCTCAATCTGCTGGCCACACTTCTTTTGATGAAGCCCAGGATGTAACAAACACTTTTAGTCATATGAAAAGAGATAGCACTACAAAGTGACAGAGCACTGGAACAGGCTGCCCAGAGATATTGTGGAGTCTCCTTCTCTGGACACTTTCAAAACTTGCCTGAATGAGCTTCTGTTTGGCCTGCCCTAGATGATCCTGCTTTGTCAGACAATTGGACTAGATGATTTCTAGAGGTCCCTTCCAATCCCTAACATTCTGTGATTCTGTGACACAGCTGCAAACCATGATATATCCAGTACACCAACCAGAAGATCTAAAGGAAAACTCACTACTACAAGAATAACTCCCAGATTCTCTCTATGGATCTATAACAGAAAGTGCATTAGAGGAGTGAAAATGTAAGAGATGATAGCAACTCTTGCTGTATGACATAGTAATATGATTACAAGATTAGATATCTTCTTTTTCTTGCAATATATTTGTTTAATTAAATAAATTTTCATCAGAAAAACAAGATGAGCACACTTCTCAGCAGTGTTTGTGTTACAAGACTTAACAAAAACAAGATACATTAGTAATACATCACTGGATAAGATTAACATCATTTCAAAAAGATCAGCTGATCTCACTTGCACCTCCTCAAAAGAGCCACATATTTATCAAAAGGCCCTTATTATCCCAGGAGAAATCAAACTAATAGAGATCTTATATAATTTATTAAAATTAACCATAATTAGTATGATATTATCCATTGACTCCTGTAATCTGTTCCAGTGAGATGAAGAAACAAGTAAAAAAGGGCATTTCCCTTAGAAGTTTCTGCACTATAATTTTCTAATCAGTATTGATTTCTTACTAAATGCAGGACAATCACATAGATCCAGCTGCTTCTGTGTGATTTCACAGCCTTCTGCTTCTTGTAGGTCATTTTAACAACACATTTGTGTTGAATCTGAAATGCTACTGCTTCAAAGTACTAAGAGTAAAAGGATAAGTAATGCTGGAACTAAAAAAGCAAAGCTCAAATAGATGTGTCAATTTGTTATTTACAAAGCCAGTTTTGGGGTTTCTTCTCTTAAAAAGGCTTTGCCTGTGATCTTTGGTAAGTCATTTTAAGATAGATTTGAAGAAAGAATTTTAGTTCCAAAGGCCTGCCTAATTTTCAATTGAGCAATGCACAACCAGATACAGTCCTCAGAAGAACCACTCAGCTGCCACTCCACAGACTCTTAACTTTTTTACATTGAAAAGCTTTTTACCAAAAATAAGCAACCATTTAAAAATGTCATTTCCTGGGAGTGTTCAGGAACAACCTACTTCCTATAAACCACTGTCTACAGAATTTTTTGCACAAATATATATAAATAGTATACATAATCAAGGCACCAGCCCTGGGCTGGAGATCAACAGCTGTCTACAACTACCTGAAAGGATGTTGGGGAGAGGTTGGTGCTGGTCTCTTCTCACAGGTAATTAGGGATAGAACAAAAGGGAATGGCTTCGGGCTGTGACTGGGTAGGTTTAGACTGCTCATTAGGAAAATTTTTTTCATTTGAAGAGTGGTCAGGCATTGGAATGGACTGCCCAGGGAGGTAGTCGAGTCACCAACCCTGGATGTGTTTAAAGGTCTGTAGAGGACCTTTTCGTTTGGAACTGTTTGTCTCAAGCATTTCTGTCTTCGTCACCTCCTCCTGGCCTCCACCTCCTGTTATTGAATGCCTGATAGTCTCCAATGAAAACCACGACATCCGTGCAAGACGGGTCTTGTCAGCTGCACCCACTATGGGTGGAAAAAGGAGGACTGCAGAGGCTGACATCACAGGCGGACCCCCTCACCAGCATGACCATCATGGACACCTGGGCGGACAGAATCGTGGGGACAGGGACTATAAAAGACGGACTGTGTACCCTTCAGTGGGAGAAAGACACTTAGAGGAAGACATTTAGAGGAAGAAGACATTTGAAGGAAGACATCTGGAGGAAGACATCTGGAGGTTGCCACGGAGCCAGGAGCGTGGCTTCCCATCATCAACACCGACGAGCTGGCAGAATTTCACCGGACCCCCTGGCCGTGGTGGTGGTAATTAGTTGCATCTCTCTACGGTTTCCTCGCTTTAGGGATTCTAACTTTCTTCTCTCTTTTCCCCTCTGTCCTATGGCTCTTATTGGTTGTAGTAGCAAATAAAGCTTAAAGGTTATACGGCATTTGACCTTGTTTGTGTCTTAATCTTGCACTCGGGATCACCCCTAAAAAGTCCTCCCGATATCGGATCGGGACAAGGTCCCTTAGATGTGGTGCATGGGGGGAACCTTGCAGAATAGGGATATTGGATGCACTTGGTGATCCTAAGGGTCTTCTCCAAACAGAAGGTTTCTGTGATTCTGTGATCACAAAATCTCTCCATACAGTGTATCTTTAATTTTGTCATCTAACATAAATTTGCATCTGCCACTGACAGTGATTTTCTTCTTCCATCTCAGGTCCCCCAGGGACTCTAGGAGATATTGTCTCTTCAGCAAGTGCAGGTGTCAGTGGAGGTGTTCCCATAACCTGGCTCACATTTCTAAACAGCTAGCTACTGCTTAAACAGAGGGCACCTCCAACTGGATTTTGAAGGGCTTCTGCTTGGTTGTTTCAGCATTATTCCAGAGTCAGGGCTATGATCCTCAAGCAAAAGCAGCTGTCTCCCCACTGACCTCTGGCATCTTCTATAGCCCTTCTCCACCTTCTTCTTGGGATATAACAAAGGCACCAGTGTTCCTATGTGCTCTCCCCTTTCACCTGCTGAGATCTGCAAGGAAATGTCTGGCTTTCCCTGTGTTTTTGATGAAGACAGTAGATGCCTAGTTTAGTTTAGATCACAAATCCTGGACAAAGTGATTAGCAGCAATTTTAAAGCCACTGCAACTTAATGGCAAAGCTGAGCTAAACTGAGCATAACAGTACTTGCCCAGTTAGGCAAATATTACTCAGGACAAAACAACTGAATACACATAGGTACACGTGACTCTAAAATTCACCAAAGTATGTTGAGTACTGTGATGGCTTGGGAGTTCCCTGCCCCCCACACTTTGCAAAATGACCCAGATTAGAACTCAGCCAGCTGGAAGTTAAGGAACGAAGCTATATTTACAGCTTAGCACAATATACAAGCAGATATGTACACTACATACAGGAATATTTACAGAAATATACAAGGTAAAGGTAATACAGAAACGCAACACCCCTCCCAGAAATCAGAGACCCCAGGAGGGGCTCCCAACCACCCTTCCACCTTCTCCCCACCCCTACACCTTACCCCAAGGTTTGCCTTACACGCAAGGTGAGTTTGGAGGATCAGCCAGGGGGCTAGAAGAAAAGTGGTTAGTGAGGTTACTCAGCAGAGAGGAGAAGCCAGAAGCTAGACAGCCTGAGATGCTGTGCCCCAGAGACTGGCTGCCAGCCCGAGACACTGTGTTATCTATGTTTTGAGTTCTTATTCTTAAACATCTCAGCAAGCCTATGAGTGAAGTAGACATAACCACTGTTTCCTTTTCACGACATATAGTATAATTTTCTCTATTAAAATATTCTAATTAGCCTCAAACCAGCACACGTACCTTAAACTGTTCGTTTGACAACAAAATAGACTACATAGCACAGCTAATACACACATCTGAAAATATCATAAGAAGCAGTATTAAAGAAAATTAGTCTAAACATAAAACAGGTTTAAGATGAGAGCATCCATGTAGGCAAGAATGAGGGGCTAGGAACTGTATTGTTTCACTACATGTTTTCCTGCACTATGAGATGGTGAATGAGAAAGAACCTGTTGTTCATTACCATGTTCCATGCAGACATTCATGCAAACATAGCTACAGCTTTACTGAGTTCAGTAGTCACAACACAAGATGGTGGGGAAAACAATGTTAGAAAGACAAAAGCGTAGGGTCCAGCTTTTGCTCAGATACAACTGTCTTTTAGCTGAACTGCAAGGTGTATGTATACCATCAACATAGAGAAAGAGAAGAATGTGAATACAGGCAGCTAATGTGGAAGACCTTAGTCTACAAGATTGTGTTGATGGACTAATCTTCAAAGGGGGGAATACAAAGTTTCCCACTAACATAATAATAGTAGTAATGAAGAATACAAAAAACAGAAATAATGTAGGAGGGCCAGGAAGAATAGAGATGGAAGAATGCAAATATGTTAATTCATGCTCTCCGATGAGGACAGGCTACAAGAGTTGGGGCTCTTCAGCCTGGAGAAGAGAAGGCTTCCAGGAGACCTTAGAGTAGCCTTCCAGTATCTGAAAGGGGTCTACAGGAAGGCTGAGGAGGGACTATTTACAAGGTCTTGTAATGACAGGACTAGGGGCAATGGGTTTAAACTGGCAGAGGGGAGATTTAGACTGGATGTTAGGAGGAAGCTCTTTATAGTGAGGGTGGTGAGACACTGGAACAGGTTGCCCAGGGAGGTTGTGGCTGCTTCATCCCTGGAGGTGTTCAAGGCCAGGTTGGATGAGGCCTCGAGCAACCTGTACTAGTGGGAGGTGTCCCTGCCTATGGCAGGGGGTTGGAACTAGGTGATCCTTGAGGTCCCTTCCAACCTTACCATTCTATGATTCTATGATTCTATGCCTGGCCTGTAACAGAAGGAACTGCATCTAAAAAGTTTAACTCCAGGGGTTAAAAATAAACCCGAACCACAACCAACTTTAAATAGAAGTTTAAAAGAGAAAGAAGTGAAAAAAGAAATGCCAGTTTTCACCTTCAGATAAAAGCTTCTAAGGGAAAAAGAAGGCACAGAATGTAAAAGGGTATTTTCTTTAAAAAAATATTTTACATATTTCAATTCTTGCATTTCCCTTGGGGTTTGCATATTTCGGTCACACAGTTATCCAATTAAACTGAAAACTCTGTGTTATCCTTTAGGCGAGGACAGCTGCCAGCTGCTAAGTTTTATAAAGTCTTTAATCTTGTCCATAAATATTTAACAAGAATTGGCTGGTACACAAGCCAAAGTAAAGTAAGAAATCAAAGGCATGAGCTCTGCAGTAACCTCTGTATTGTCTGAACGGGTATGAACTACTTGAACAAAATTATGATTTTTCTCTTTTTATGTTAAAATTATTATTAAAATGTATTTGGGGAACTTTTCTGATAATTTCCCCATCTTCTTCTTCTCTTGTAAGAAGAGAAGCAAAGAACCAAAAAGATCTCAAAATTGACATAAATAGCTTTTTTCCAAAGTGAGTTTACAGCACAGCAAAGTACTAATCTTTGCCATTTTATCCTATATGCTTTCCATGTTAATTAGTTGTTTCGCAAGCACAGCCTTCTTTTCATGCTCTTTTCATGCTACATCGGATATATAGAGACTGTGGTGAATATCTGTAGGCAGAAACACAGTGACAGATATTACTAGACCACAGGCATAGTCCAATGTGTTAGATCTTTGCAACATCAGCACCAGCACACTCTTACACATGGTACATCTAAACCCCATGGCGGCAGCAATGATCGTGGCCTTATCATAGACTGACATCAGTATGATGACTAATAGGAGGCTGAGAGCAGGAGTAAGGAAGTGTCTTGTCATCTGCTGTTTCAATAGGTTACATGCACAGAACACATAGGAGAAGTGACTTCAAGTATCACAGTATCACAGTATCACCAAGGTTGGAAGAGACCTCAAAGATCATCAAGTCCAACCCATCACCACAGACCTCAAGACTAGACCATGGCACCAAGTGCCACGTCCAAACTCGCCTTGAACACCTCCAGGGACGGTGACTCCACCACCTCCCTGGGCAGCCCATTCCAGTGGGGAATGACTCTCTCAGTGAAGAACTTTCTCCTCACCTCGAGCCTAAACNCAACCCACCAACATCTGCCCCCAACTTGGTGTCACCTGCAAATTTGCTGATGACTGACTCGATGCCCTCATCCAGATCATCAGTGAAGATGTTAAAGAGGATGGGGCCCTGGGGGACACCGCTAGTGACCAGCCTCCAGCTAGATGTGGCACCGTTCACCACCAAGGACATCAAGGACTTCAAGGACATGTCTGAGAAAATTATGGATGCAACAGCCTCTTGCCAAGCAAGGGGAAGCCCCATGGCAGCTCTTCCTTGGGCACAGGATGTTCTAACAGTTGCTGATTATATTTGTCTACAAGTGTATATCTGTAAGGCTACATGCAGTCACAGCCTCGTACAACTCCAATTTTGCAGATAGCAGAGAAATAGTCCTATTGTCTATAATGAAAAGATAATCAATCCCCCAACCCCAGACCTCCAATTTCAGTGTCATGTCTGCAAAGGCTTGGCAGCAGGAGACATGACCTTGTCCTGCACTACTACATTCACAGTAAGCACACAGCAAAGTCACAGCACATACAAAAGCAGCATTATCATCTCTTGGTCTGAAGAGATCAGTAACAAGCTCCAAATGCAGGCCTTGCACAATTAGTCACCAGGATCTTATCAATGCTTATAAATATCTAAAGGGTCTGGTCTTCAGGATGGGTCTTCTCACTGGTAGTCAGTGATAGGACACAAACAAGGCAATGGGTATCAAGTAGAACACAGGAGGTTTCACTTGAACTTAAGGAAAAACTTCTTTACTTTGAGGATGACAGAACACTGGAACAGGCTGCCCAAAGAGGTTATAGAATTTCATGTTTTGTGGAAATCAAAACCTGGACATACCCAAAATTACTAGTCAATAATAAAAAACATAACTTATTCTCCCAGCTCCATCACTAATGTAAGCTTGGGAAATTATGGTCAAAAGCAAGGTGACTGCAATTTTCTCTGAAGTTAATGAAAGCTGCTGCAGAGACTAAGCACTTGGGAAAAGTCAAGTCACTAACATCGCTGCTCCAAAATTTCATATATTTAAGTGTAATTCTAAGTCAGTATTTACTTGCCTTTTTCTTCTTCAAGTAATCAAACTAAGGCCTTCAAATACATCCATTTAAAAAATGTTTTAAATTCCTCTGAGGACAGACTTCATATACAAAGTTAATGGCACATTCAATCCAATCTGTGATTAAGATACTACTTGAATTTTAGATCTGGATTTAAGAGGCATTAGTCCTGAGATCTGTTAGCCCTGACAGATTAGAGCACAGTACTTCACCAGACTGTGAATAATTGAACAAAGCAACTCACTGCTGTGGTCAAGCTGAGCAGAACTTGATAAACATTTTCATGGAAGAACTCATCCTCATAAGAAAATCTTATGGCACAGATTCATCTCTGACATGGATTAATTATAGATGAGGGAGGTCAATGCAAGGATAAGATAAAAAAGGACAGATACTATGAAATGTGAACCTCAGAAAATCTGCACTTAGCCTAGCACACAAGCCCACTTTTGTCAGGGAAGAGCTCCTCAGGCTCACAAGACCTTAGGCCAGGTCCAATTAAAGTTAAGAAAGAGCAAGATGAAGTGATGAGCATGACTACTCCTTTGATGGAGGAAACAGTCCAGGAGAAACCAACGGGAAGTTGAGCATAATCACACTGAGGTGAGATGTATCAAAGCTAGGGGAGGCTATATGAAAACTGGTGATCTGGGTAAGAAGAGCTGGGATCAGCAGGATGTACCTCCATAATCTGCAGTAAGGAGCAGAGGAAAGCAGTAAATGAGATTTTCTTTTTTTTTTTTTTTTCAACTTGACACAAACTTAACTTTTCTTTAAAAAATCCAAAACATAAGTCTGTGTGCTGAAGGATAGGGTGGCTAATTGAGTCTAGTTTTGGGACTAAACCTCTATGTCCAAAAGTTTAGTCTTTGAGTCAGATTACAGAGGGATATAATCCTTATTGGATGAAGACATGCCCACTGGCAAAAATGCTATGAGCAGGTGAAAGCACATAGCTGAAACATTGCCCATGACTCCTGTGGGACAGAGAGGAATGGGGAAGCACTTCACATTGTTCAGCAGTGCTGAATTAAGACTGGTAGAAAACAGAACAGTATCTTGCTTGTGTTCAGTCAGCCAGCAATGCACCCTTAAGAAGCTTTGGTGAGAGGCCAAAATAACACGGCTGTCTCATTTTGGATCTCTCCTGTGGACAGCACACACTAAGATATAGCGCGAGGCATGTAAACAACTTGAAGTGCAGGACCAGGACATATGGCAGTTCTATTTTAGCCTGGTGTCACACTGGAAAAGATTGCTATTAAGCCAGCAGAAATTTCTAAAGCCAACTGCCTTTAACTGATACTATTACTTTAACTGATCCCTTCAGCAAATAGTCAGCAATAGCCTTTATTTCCTAGGTTACTTCCTTACAACAGTAATCAAATTCTTGTTAACAGTTTTGACTCACAGAGAAAATCTGAATAAACTAATCTCTGATAAAGCAGCTCTGTTCACAGCTGTGCAATCTCAAGTATTTCTGAGGGTGAGACATACTAAGTCTAGAAATTCTTCCATTATTTTATCCTCCCAACAATGAGAAAATTGAACATTTTAATTGAGTTTTGAAAGAGTGTTTTGCAAACTGCTGACCTAGAAGGAAAGCCTTGCAAATCATTTGCTATAGATTTCTTACGGGACGGGTGAGAAACCTGACATGAAGCAAGCCAGCTGACTGCCAGAGCACTGGTGAGTGTGTAGTGCACACTATTCAAACTAAACACTGTTTTACCAAGCCTCAGCCACAGCTACATTTAGCTTTGATTCAGGAGCAACAGGTGCATTTTGCACCACAGCATCACATGCACCATTTCAACTTCCAAAAGGAAAATCCCAAGAAAACAGGAAATTAGAAACAGATCCAGACCATCTGGTTCATTGTGCTTGCGTGCCAGCAGAGCACAAAGGTAGAAACTCAAAGCTGCTTTAGCAATGACCTGCCTCTTTTCAAAATAGGGGGAACTCTAAACAAGTTGTCACAAAACTTATATACAAAGTACANTGATTTGGTTTTGATTCCGAGACTGGATTTCTGATAATGAAATGTGCTCCTAAGCTCAGAGACAACTTACAGCTCCAGAGAAAATCACACCAAGTTACTGAGAAGGAAAAATATGGAATTGTGTAACCCACATTCTTGCACTTCCGTACCAGGAGATTACATTTGGGGTTATCTTGACAGGCTGGATTGCAATACTTCATATTTAGAGCAGAGTGTACTTGTGTAGAATAATTGTTCTATCATAAAATGAAAGATACATTTATCAGTGAGAGACAGGTGTGAAAGCAGAGATCAAACACACAGAAGCATCTCTCTATGCAGTCTCCTGTAGCAGTAATGTCACATAAAAGTATTTTAGGTGACATTGTGCCAAAGGACACAGAAAAGGCCAAGATACTCAATGAATTCTTGCTGTGGTAGGCCTAAATAGGCCAAAATAGGCTTATACATGTCCTGGCTTGCTCAGACATGTTTTTCTGCTCTCCCTCCTTCTGTTCTGGGGAGAAGCAACCACGGGAAAGAGGACAAAGAACCTGGAGCCACTGAGTCTAAGGCCTGGCCAGACTCATTTTGCTCCTGTTTGTATCCTGTGGTAAACAAGGTACACACACTTGACTTGTGCCTGTCTTATGCAAGGCCTATGTTTTTCCCAAATTTGGGTAAAGCAAGTCTATGGNCAGGTTCATGTCATTCTACTAGGAAATGGTTCCGCATAATTCAACTCACAACACCACACATTATTAGATGGTAGGTATATATCCGCTCTAGTGTTAAGTTACTGTTAGCCTGGAGAAGAGGAGGCTCAGGGGAGACCTTCTTGCTGTCTACAACTACCTNGTTCTACATCCTGTATTATTCCTCTGTATAATGTTCCCATGACTATTGCAGAAGAACCTGATTATTATTAAAATTAGTGGTCGGGAGGGCAAGACTCCTAAATGCCAACATTAATAAACAATATTAATTTTGAAAAAACACCATCTCACATTAATTAATTACCCATCCACTACACTTCTCCACCTTGGTCTTGCACTGGTAAAGCTTGCCATCAGCAATCCCAGGTCTGTGAGACCTGTGAGAAGGTCTCGAGCAAGGAAGGGAGAATAAGGACAGGGGACATTTAAGCAGATTGGACTCTTCTCAGCAGTGACTGGGCAAAAGTGGAACATGAAAAATTCCATGTAAACAAAAGCAACAAAATTGCGAGATGTCTGTCATTTCATCTAAAAAAATGTATGCATTCTACTAGACAAGACACATTTGATGCCGTGTTTGACAGTTGCAGTCAGGGAAATGGTTTTAAAGTATACTTTATACTGCATTGCATTAGTGTGACTGCTCTTACTGTCTAGGTATCACTATTTGACAGAAGTACTTGAAAGAATGGATGCCATTGATCTTTCCAAAGTTATGTGGCTATCAAAGAGCCCAACCTCTTTGCTAATGCACAAAGAAATTTTAACTCATATTTTCATAATTCAAAGATATCAGCACTTATATGTTATTGATTATAATTAAAACTCCTGAGTCCTGAGACTTGTTTCTCAAAGCCAAGCATCATCATTTTCCCCCTCTATCCATCTTTTTTCTTTTTTTTTTTTTTTAATTTATTAAAGAAGAATTATTTCACCCACTGGCACCCACTTGCAGTCAGGTGCTGTTTAAAAACAGTCACTGCCTCCCTGTTTTTCCTCTTAGCTTTAGTGTAATTTCCACATAAATTCTGCATGGATTAATCTTACCTAAATTTAGTGTACATATCTCAAATAGCATAAATATTGCATTTCAATGTGCCACCTTCCATTCTGGTACTTCTCTGCCTTGTTTCATCTGCAAACTTCTTTGGAGCAAGAAGCATTTCAGCCAAGGCACACAGGCACTACCCTGACAGAAACAATAGGAAATATGAAGAGCAAATCTCTCACTGCATGCCGAATGAAGGTCTTGGCTTCTCTTTGTATGTGGTTCTTCAGAAAACAGATTGAGGTTACTGAAGATAGGGAGACTTTCTCTCTTTGAGATGGACATGGTGAGGAGGGAGCATAATCAATTCAGACTTGAATAAACACAGTAAGCAACAAATCCACATTTTTCCTTGTGAATTCATTGTTGTCACTAGCCTTCTCCACAGATTTACTCCCAGTTAGAAATATTAAATGCTGCTACAGTGCCAACTTAGCTGACCAATAATGAGTAGCTGGGGTTGCACTTAATGTGGTCTCATTAGCATTCAGTAGTACTATATCATACTGCAGCATGGAGAAGACAATGGGAAAGGAAATAAAAAGAAAGAAGAATTAAGACAAAAATTATTTCTTAATTATTTCTTAAATTACACAGTAGGCTTTCATGCTAACAGATAGCACTCCCCTTCCAGATTCTATGCTAAGTAAAGAAATTGGCATGCTGTGTTGCAAAGACACTAGTAGAATTCCATTCATTTTTGTTAGTTATACTTTGGAAAGAAATTTGGCAGTCTTATTCCATGCAGGTAAGTAGATGAATCATTTGTTCTGTAAACATTCTGTCCATTATAGCCAGAACAACATCTACCATTATTTCCTTCTCTCTCTATGCCCCTGAGACAACATAACTTTTGCTTCAACAAAGAATACACAGAGTATCTGAGTTCTTAACAGCACTCCAGGGCCAAATATTTTTTTGGTGCTAATGGCCTCAGAGGAGAGCAAACCAACACCAGTGCATATCCTTATTTGCAAACATCCTCCTGGAATTTGTGACCAACATGTGCCATTCCTGCTGAAGCCTGTGATTCTACAGTATGACTGCTATCAATATTCATTCTATGTCCAGCAAACTGACTTGATTTTCTGTGCTGCAATCACACCATCAAACTTCCAGTGATGCTGTACACAAGCTACTGGCCTCTGCTAGAAAGAGCCTATGGTCCTAGTACAGCATTTTTCAAAGGTATTTAGTATGTTTGTTATCAATATTCTCTCCAAGTTCCACAAACACATAATTATGTGTGGCAATGAGGCCATATTTGTTGAAGGATTACAGGGTTTTTTTAATATATTTGTTTTTGTTGGAAGATTATACATATAATTTCTGCCCATAAGGCATCCCTTTTCCAACCTGGGCCAAAAAAATGGGCAGTTTATGTTTTTTAATGAAGCACTAAAGTTTTCAAGTAAAAATCCACCTTGCTTAGCAAGGAGCTTGAACTGGCTCAATGCACAGTCCTCAGAAGAGACTGTCATCCTGTCTCCCTATGGTTTTCTGGCATACTCATTATTCAGAGCCTACCCAGGCTCTCCTAACCAGCTACATCAGCTGCTAGGGGAGAACGCAGTCACAATTCACAGACTAACCAGACAGTTTCACTCCCACAGACTCACATAGAATTTGATAGGAAAAACTAATAGTTCCATTTCTTCTTAAAGATTTATGGCAGGTGCATGGACTGCAGAAGAGAGCAGAAAGAGGGAACTGTAATGAAGATACAGGTATATATAGTTTCAACTTTGTGTCTCCTTTCTCATTAACATTGCTAGATGTATTGAAAGACTTCATTCTCAGACTTAGCAATATTTAATCTGATCTACTGCTGGCTCTAACTGATTCATTCTCTGTTTAAGAGACCTGGCCTGGAATTTTATAAAATAAAATTCCAGTAGTTTGCAGTAGATCTGTTGAAAGGGTCCATGGCTTTCTGATTCCCATTTGTATTGAAAATCAATAAGTACATGGCATAAGACAAGAGCAAGAGTTTTGTTATTAAAATGGAAGGTTAGGAGTTCATATATCCAGGTTATATTTCTGGGTTGAGTCTGGGTGCCTGTGGGTCCAAGTATTTGTTTTTCTAGCTCTCTTTGTAAAATGAGATACTTAATTTGCAGAAGGCTTAGAAAAGTAAGGTACTATTTAAAAAAGACCTGAAGTCTTCAGGTGGAAGGACAGTCAGGTATGACCAGACTAACACTAAGTATCTGTTATTTTTAATAGAGACCAAGCTCAGTGGGAGCTAATAGGAACAAAGTCTAACTCACAGCAATTAGCCAAGGTCAGTTCAGTCGTCCTCATTCCCTCCCCTTTGAAGTCCCTTCTGTACACTGAGTAAGGCAGGTACCCTGTAGAGAATTAAAGCAGGATGTTATGATTTAAGATACTGGACACAGAGTTAACGTTTCACAGCCAAGCATAAACTTTGCATTTTTCAGCTTCAAGATACTTGACTTTGCAACCTAAGTAACTACCTTGACAAACTTCATTGCTCCAAATATGAAGTAGACTATTAATCTAGACAAGCATCACTTCAAAGTGGGAAGTATAAGTAACAAAAATTTATATTTAGGTTTTACCTGGTTGCAAGCTTACATCCCCATAGTCAATTTGTCTGTTGTTCTATGAACACATCTGCTAAACACAACAGCTCTACGTCATGCAGATCTGGCTGCATTTGCCTGAAGCTGTTTCTGAATTCAGAGAGCACCACTGTGAAAGACTCCAAGCCCCTTGGTCAAATGAGCATTTACCAAGGAGCCCAATTTGATGTAACAACTCTTTTCCTTCCCCTGGTCGTGCCTTTTCATCAACCCTCACTTTGCTTCCCCTTTAGAAGCAGCCCTTGAACATCCATCCTGTGATTTACATCTTATACTACACCCCAGCCATTAACACCTGGAAAAGTCCCAGAGACTTCATTTAATGCTCATTTGAACTAACCCATGTCTTTGTGTGAAAGAATAGTCTTGCTATCCAGACAGGTAGAGAGATCTAAACCTTACACTGGCTTTTTATTTCTTGTATACCATCATGAAGGGGGAAGGCCGTGTAGGTCGTATTGAGGTGCCCACTTTCACCTGTCAGTGTATTTGCACAGCTGTGACTTAGCAAATAGTTCTAATGCTGAAGAGACACGCAGAAAGAAATGTTTTTCTTTGTGGGGCTGGCTGAGCAAACCTTGCAGGCACTCTGCTAACAGAGTAAAAAATCATTCAAAGCTGTCTCTGGTCACAGTAGTCAGTGAGTATTATTCCCTGAGTGCAGCCTTGTCGAGAAGGAAGAAGTTATCCTTGCAGAGATACTTTTTGATCTACAAATACATTTTAAGGTGGAGGTATATTTTAAAGCGAGGACACAGACACCAGTCAGAGAAGAAACAAATGCAGAGTGTAGCAGAATGAAACCAGTAATTGCAAAAAAAGACAGGTCTATGATGAAATACTTTCTTTTACAGCTTGGATATCCAGCTTCAGCATGTTCTTCACAAAGCCTTGAGAGCTGACCCAGACCCTACTGAAATGAGCAGCAGGTTTTTCAGCACAGAATATTGTTAGTTGCACGCTGACTTGACTGCAGATATCTACAGATTTCTTGCAACATGCTTTTCTACCTACTGACAACCAGACACTGTCACTACCCAGCCTGTGGGTGCCTGACTGCTTTCACATTATTTATGTAAAATACATAAAACTAATGAGGCTGAGATCTTAGGAGGAAGTTCTTTACAGTGAGGGTGGTGAGGCACTGGAACAGGTTGCCCAGGGAGGTTGTGGCTGCTCCCTCCCTGGAGGTGTTCAAGGCCAGGTTGGACGAGGCCTTGAGTAACCTGTGCTAGTGGGAGGTGTCCCTGCCTATGGCAGGGGGTTGGAACTAGATGATCCTTGAGGTCTCCTTCCAACCTTACCATTCTATGATTCTGTGATCTGGCTGCTTACACTTAACACTCCTTGTGGCAGTGCTGTATGACTGACAGCAGACAAACAACAGTGTAAGATCCTTCCTAAGAGTGTTTTTTTGGCCATGTTTCTTCATTACATTGGTGCAGCTGGACTCAGCATGGTCCACAAGCAAACTTACATAGAAATCCCCTGCGGGTTTCCAGAATGGGCTCTACCCAGCCTGTCTTTTGGTTTCACACTCACAGATGTTAAAATAAGCATTTCAGCTTCTTATTCTAGAAAGTCACAGCAATCAGACAGATGTCCCTCCTGGGGCGGCAGGAGCAAATGGTAGAAAGACTTTTTAACCTATACTGGCATTATATGTGTGCTTCCTCAGGTTAAATGTGGAAACTGAAGAAATAGACAGAAAAGTATAGCTGCACTGAACAGACAGGTTGACCTTCATTTTACACAGTCATATTCCCACTCCAGTCCAGTCTTATCTCCCTAGAAAAGTGTCACTGTGTTTAAGATAAAAAGACCACTGGAGATCCATCCAATCTGCAACGTGCAGCTTTGTAGTGCACCAAAAGCAGATATACAAACACACACACATGTGGAAAAACACAACTGACTGTTAACTCTGCTTATAGCTATATTAGTAGTTAGCGTAGTATTGCTTCTTCTAAACCCAGCATATTTTATAGTTGTCTCTAGAAACAGAGAGCTAAAGCAGGATCACAGAATCATAGAATCATAGAATCATAGAATGGTAAGGTTGGAAGGGACCTCAAGGATCATCTAGTTCCAATCCCCTGCCATAGGCAGGGACACCTCCCACTAGTACAGGCCACTCAAGGCCTCGTTCAACCTGGCCTTGAACACCTCCAGGGATGAAGCAGCCACAACCTCCCTGGACAACCTGTTCCAGTGTCTCACCACCCTCACTGGAAAGAACTTCCTCCT
>WBNM01034045.1:23497-116517 GCA_013399055.1 Ramphastos sulfuratus
TGGGAACATAAAAAGTATGACGGGGGGGGGCGAAACACCCCACACACAAAACCAAAAAAAAAAAAAAAAAAAGGGAAAAAAAAGTGGGGTTCATTGAAGAAAATAGATTCAAAACTGCAATAAAATAAGTTTTCTGTGGTTTTTGATATAACATTTGCAGCAATATACTGGTGTGTTCCTTTTTTTTTTCCCAGCAAGAATCAGTTGATATATGCAAACATTTCCATGCCAATTGAAACAGCATTTCATGTGTCATTTCTGTGACTTCATTTTAGAGTTTTCAGCTTGTGACTGAGACTTTAATGAGACTTACTCCTTTTCAAGGCAAATGTTGCTGTCAGGTGGACACTGACCAACCACAGCAACAACTACCTCCTTTCTTTGGAAACCACGAGTAATTTTTTTAATTATAAGAATTGTGCAATGGAAAAACAGATACATCAGTTGCCCCACTCCAACAAAATGTTTGATTTCTTTCCAAAAATAAAGACTTGAAATGATGACAACCCACTATGTCACAAAGGATATGAGGGGTGATGGCAGAATAAGGGAAGAGGTGCTCAGATGCTGTCTCTGTCTCATGCTGAGATTCAATAGGAGCATTCTGACTTCTTCCACTCAATGCACTCTGCCACGTGTTAAAAGTCTACAGGGGGACTCTGCACTCACAGGATCACAGAACATTAGGGGCTGGAAAGGACTTTGAAAGATCATCTAGTTCAAGCACCCTGTCTGGGCAGGATCACCTCGAGTGGGTCACACAAGAATGTGTCCAGGCAGGTTCTGAATGTCTCTAGAGAAGGAGACTTCACAACCTCTCTGGGCAGCCTATTCCAGTGTTTTGTCACCCTCACAGTGAAAAAGTTTTTCCATAGGTCCATGTGGAACCTCGTATGCTCCAGCTTGCACCCACTGTCCCTTGTCCTATATCTGAGAAGAGCCTGGCTCCATATTCTTGGCACTCACCTTTCACACATTTATAAACATTAATGAGGTCACTCCTGAGTCTCCTCCATGCTAAAAAGCCCCAGCTCCATCAGCCCTTCCTCATAAGGGAGATGTCCCACTCCCTTAATCATCTTTAGGCCTCTGCATTGGACTCTTTCAAGCAGTTCCTTGTCCTTCTTGAACTGAGGGACTCAGAACTGGAGTCCTTCAGGATCTGTGTATTTTTTATTTGTCAGTCAAAAATTATTTCTTCAGCTTGTTTCTGTAAATATACTCAAATCTAAAAGGGTTATCAACAGACTACTTGAGAAATTGGGGTTTTTTCATATGCAGCATAAATATGAAGTCAAGGGTGCTCTTTTTATTTACAATGCTCTGGTTAAGGCTGGTTTCTATGGTAGCAGAAACAATTTTTTGAGTTGTTTCTTCTTCTTTACATGCACCCTCCCCCAGATTATTCAGCTATTGAATTTATGAAGATTTGTTTAACTTCTTTAAAATATTGTTTCTTCTTTGATGATATGACAAAAGTGATAAAAATATCAGCTACTTATATCCCACTTTAAACATTTCCTTCAATGTATCCACAACTGTATTTTCTTAATGCTGCTCTGTGTTTCAAAAGAGGCATTTAGAAATACAGCAAGGACATTTGACTATTCAGCTCCAGCTGAGGTCAGAAAAAGCACACTGATTTTAAGGTGAGGAGAGTCATGAAATTAGTTAGGACTTTACATCAGGCCTTTACAAGCAGCTAATGGCATTAGATTTCGGATGAACAGTTATATAGCTGAAGATAATTTCTCCTATTAAAAGTATATGCATTTACAATTTCTAGTTTTTTATCTAATAGAAAAAAGCTATAATCACAAGCTCATTGTGCAGGTACGGAAAGTTCCATTCTAACATGTTTGGGTTAGGTGAAATGTTGCAGAAAAAAAGAAACACAGTCATTTTTTATTTAATACCTCACAGACATGTGTTACTAGGTAAATTCAAAGACTCAAAAGACTGTGCTTTCTTCATATTACCTGTGGAAGAATAATACACTCTCAAGTGTCCAGTTCTGGGCCCCCAGTTCAAGAGGGACACAAAACTGCTTGAGAGAGTCCAGTGCAGAGCCACAAAGATGATTAATGGAATGGAACATCTCTCTTATGAGGAGACACTGAGGGAGCTGGGGCTCTTTAGCTTGGAGAAGAGGAGACTGAGAGGTAACCTCATCAATGTTTATAAATATGTAAAGGGTGAGTGCCAGGAGGATGGAGCCAGGCTCTTTGGTGATGCCCAGTGACAGGACAAGGGGCAATGGGTGGAAGTTGCAGCATAGGAAGTTTCATGTAAACATGAGGAATCTTTTTTTTCCTGCGAGGGTGACAGAACACTGGAACAGGCTGCCCAGAGGGGTTGTGGAGTCTCCTTCTCTGGAGATATTCAAAACTCATCTGGATATGTTTCTGTGTGATCTGGTATAGATGATCGTGCTCTGGCAGGGGAGTTGGACTGGATGAGCTTTCGGGGTCCCTTCCAGCCCCTGACATTCTGTGAGTCTGTTATTCTGCAACATCCATTGCAATAAAAAGAAAAATAAAAATACAGCCTGGCATTCATCAGTGGTGAATAACTACATGGTAAATTTAGGATATCAGCCTAGGATTAAACTGTTAGGCACTTGGAGATTGATTTCATTTCCACTGATGTTAACAATTACACTTCTGTTCACACGCATGGTAGAGGTTTAACACTTTGACTAAATACTTCCTCAGTTGCTTGATCACAGAATGACAGAATTCCAGATTGGAGGAGACCTTCAGAATCATCTCATCCAACCTTTCTCGGCAAAGGCACAGTCTAGACATGGTGGTCTAAACAATGCTAATCTTTTACAATAAAATGTCAAGCTGCACAGCTTCCCAGTACCAGAGGTATGTCCATATAATCAACATCCGGTCAAAGTTGTGTTCAGTCCAAGTTACTACTATGTGGACACAATTTTGTGTATTGAGACAAGACTCTGAGAAAAGCTGTAATCCTTATGACCCTTGGAACAAGTCCAAATACCTCAATACCCCATATGAACAGGACATATATGCTGCCACATATCCACTTGCTTTTGCATCAGTGTCTCATGGCTGAGGTCAAGACATATTGTAGGTCCTTCCTGGGACCCTTTTGTAAATATTGCAAAGACTCCTGCACTCCAAGCAAATGTATGCTGTGGGCATCAATTTACACACACACAACATGCACACAGCTTTAATTTTACCTTCCTCTCAGGTATTTGCATGGCAGAGTCCCTTAAATTCACATGAAAAGCAGATCTGATGCAGCAAATATTATCTATGTAGATACATCCCACTGCTTGTAGGACCTCTTCCATTTTTCTGCAGCAATTAAACTGCCTTCAGGAACACAGCAAGCAACTGCAATATAATTACTTTGGTGTTTTCAGTCACATACAGATGTTACCATTAAGATGATCTTGAGTCAGATAACATTGCTGTATAGAATTTGCATCCTGTATTCATAATTCCTTGGCAATCTGACTTTACAACTTTAAAATCTGGTGTCACAAATATTTACACAGTTAAACAGCTTCTGGGATAATCCAGTCTTGCTCAAAATGCAAAATCCCACATAAGGAACACAGTTCAACTACCTAAATGTTTGTGTAGACAAATGGTGCTTAATTTGGAGCACTACCTCTACCACATCACTGTAATTAATACTTAGCACTTCTTTTTAATTCCAGGATGTGCTCCATGTTTGTTTCAGCACAGAAGGGTTCAGATCCTGCCATCACACACCTGACCTGAATGAAAGCTGCATCAAGCCTGATAGATATATCTTCCAGTGAGAAATTCCAGTGGACATTTAGTTTTGCTTCTTTGTCCTGTGAAGATTCAGTTCTGCAACTGCCTCAGTGCAAGCCTACCCAGGTAGAGAGAAGAGTGTTGCCTCACTCCCATTGAATGTAGTATGAATTATGCTTCATCCCTTTACAAATCTCTTTCCTCTCTCAGATAGAAACTGTCCAATTTCTACTGGAGAGAGGAGGGAAAAATAAAGCATTTAAAAGACAGCAAGTGTATGGTGATTGCCTTTTTCCATATCTAGTGAATACTGTCCCAAAGATGTTCTCCTCAAGTCAGATGAAACTGAATATTTTAATATCACTGCAGGATAAGTTTGACCTTTAAATATTAATATTTAAATATTAATGAAATAGTAGAATGGAAGCAGACTGACAGGTGTAATACACGTCAGACAAAATAGCACAGTAATTTTATATGCTGCATTGAAATTCTCATTAGTGATAACGAGATAGGCACATATAATCCATGATCTGAAAATGTACTCCAGAAAATCCAGGTAGAATAAATGATCAGAAAATTTTGCTAAGAGTAATTATTCTTATTTCATAACTTGGGGGGCAATTCTTTAAGGGAGGAAAAGTCAGACACCTGTACTTATACATGTAAGTGAACTTTTTTTCTTTAAATTTGACTCTTACTCCATTTTTTCCCTGAAGTATTTTACTCAAAGCTCTATTTCTATTCTAACAGTATAGGAAAATCTTAATCTTTACACTGCTCTTCATATTAGCTCTACTAGTCTGCTCTTTACTAATCAAAGTGTATCTCTCAAACACACCCTGAGTACTGCTTATGCCACTAAAATTGCCTGAGAACAGTAGAAAATTACATGCTGAAATTATAAACACTCTTCCATTAAGTGCAATATAACAAGACAGAGACATAATTTTGAAGTAGGACCAGCTCTTCATTCAGCACCTTCGCTGCAACATAAAAAGGCAAAATCACAGAAGTCAGACAAAGACACTGGGAGCTTTCAAATTATTCACACTTAAAATCGTGTGTGCAAATCTACAAGACAGGTTTGAAAACACAACTAAAAGAATCTGATTTAGAACCAATGAAGACAACACACTAATATTGAAGGAGAGCTTAACAGATACACAGCTGCTGCCTCATAGTTCTGTCCCTTGCTATAGCTGTGCCATTTAATGGAAAGACAATAAGTTGTTGGAAATTATGTAATTCTTTTTAAAAAGCAATTTGCAGTTAGTTTGTTTTATCTCTTTTGGAGATAGTAAACTATCTAGAAGGTGTAAACTGTAAATGGAAGAAATGTGTAGAAATGCATGGTGGAAGTAAGGTTTAACTTCCCTGGAAAAAACAGGGATTTTAGAGCAGAATCAAGCTGGCTCGGGAATTCAATTTGTTATATCTCCCAGTGTCTCTAAGCATCACTTGCAGGGCCAGACTTACTCAATGCTTTATCTTTGTCTGTCAGGAAAACGTGACTAACACTAATTCTGTGTCACAGCACGTTACTTCACTTCTGCAGCTAGATTCTCATCCTGAGCAGTCAGACTCCAGGGGAAGTCTCAGAGCAGCCAACAAGTAACTGTACAGCATCAGCCAATGTGAGAGTGCTGCAACATCATGAATGTACAGTACAACTGAAAATGCTGCTTTCACGGGGCTTTTATTTCTGAGGAAGCCAAGATCTGTACATGTCCTGACTTTGAGGTGCCAGCACAGCACATTTGGGGCTTTTTTGGGTAACACTTGTACCACCCCCTCCATCCTTAGAAAGCTTCTGACATAGTTCTTCCAGTAGGTATGTCCTCAACACCTCATCTGCAGTATGCACAACTCCATGGCTCAACACACAGTCCAAAAAGTGTCCTGCCAGCTCCTTACTCTCCCTAATGTTTTCTCCTGGTTTCGTTGTGCCAGAATCCTATTCATAGGCTCGTGACATTCAGGAAGAACAAATGAAGGAGATGATAAATGGCATACACCTTATCCTATATGCCCTAAACCTATGTTGGAGATGCTCCCAGATAAAGCAGTCTCTAAGCATAGGAAACACCACTGACCTCGTGTGCTGGTTTGAGGCTAATTGGAATATTTTAATGGAGAACATTATATTATAGGCTATGAAAAGAAAACAATGGTGATGTCTACTTCACTCATAGGCTTGCTGAGATGTTTAAAAATTAGAACACAAACATAGATAAGGTAGTCTCTCAATCTTTCTCTGGGAGCTAGTGGGTCCTCTCCTCTCTGCTGAATAACCTAACTAACCACTTTCCTTCTAACCCCCTTGGCCGATTCTTCAAACTCACCTTGCGTGTAAGCCAAACCCCGGGGTAAGGTATAGGGCTGGGGAGAAGGTGGAAGGGTGGTTGGGAGCCCCTCCTGGGGACTCTGATTTCTGGGAGGAGTGTTGTGTTTCTGTATTACCTTTAACTTGCATATTTCTGTAAATATTCCTGTATATAGTGTATATATNACATAACACAAGCTCATCTTGGAGGATACACAACTTGTAGATGAAGGTGACTGAAAAGTGGGAAGTGCTTGGATGTGAGATATTGCATTTTGGCATTATCAGAGGGCTCATGTCAGAGTCAGTGAGAAAATGTCCTCTTTTAGAAGAGCACAGTCCAAGAACTCCAGGGTATAGCAAATATTCTCGAAATTAACTATCACTTCTTTTTTTTTTTCCAAGACTAGTTCCATAGCATCTTAACCACACAAGTTTTGCTCCACATTTGGTATCTAGATAGAAGACATTTTTTGGATGCTTACACTGGCTGGGATGTTAAGGCTCAGGCACACTGAGATCTGTTTTTGGCAGTTTGCCATTTAAACTGGGTAGGCATTTCTTGTTTTTCCTGCTGTCTTTTGTAAAATGACATAATTACAGATTAATGCATTTTGCCATTCAGGTTTGAATTAATTCAGGCTTCATTTAAAGCCTTAAATTGCCCTTTTACACACTATATAGTGAGTACATTTGCTCTCTGCCCGGAGCTTACCTATACTCATTTGCTGACTCTTTGATTATCTTCATTCCTTATGGACACTAAAACACACTGTTAATCCAAAGGTTGGGTATTATATAGGAGCAATGCCATTCTGAGACTGGAACAAAATAAAAATCCTTTCCAGTTCACTCAATTTTACTTTAAAAAAACTCCTTTTTTTTTTTTTTTCTTTTTTCTTTTTTTTTTTTTTTTCCACTCTGCACCCTCCAAAAGAGGAACAAAGGCATGGGCACAGAAACTGTTGCAAAGCAAGCTGAATACCAGGACTCCCTCATGTTTTGTGCAGAAAAGGCTGAGGAAAGACAGGCACTCTGAAACAGCAAAGGCCCACCAGAAAGACAAAGGAGCAGCTCTAGGTCAGACTCCATCTCTGACAGTAACCAGGAGCTTTGATTACCTATGTGCTCTGGACCTGGGGCAAAGATTGGTTGTTCTCACATATAGGCCAGAGTAAGTAATTACTGAACTCTACACAAAAGGGTATGAGGAACACCTCTAGGGAAATTCAGCATTTCAACTCAAGCAGGTAACACTTACAGCCTATAAACCCAGATAAACATTCAAAACTGCACTTGAGGGCTGTGACTTCATTAAGAGCCTATTCACTCTGTACTCCACTCACTGAAGAGGGAGAGACACCACTATGGAGCTCGCATGACATTTGAACTGCTTCTTCAAGTGAGTGCTTTAATACAGGACCTCTCTTCATGTCCATAGTTAGATGGGAGGAATGTGAGCATGTATTTTTCAAGTCCCTTAACTTAGTGACTTTCTGAAATAATTTTGCTTCTATTATTAATGTTGTTTCATTACACCTGCCAATTTACATGTAAATGTTTTAAGCTGTCAGAGTATGGAGGAGTGTAGAAATAAGACTGAACACTATTTCAATCACCACATGCTTCCTTCCTTCAGTAATACATATCCTTTAATAAGGCTTTGTTAATTCCCTACAAGAAAATTCCAGTGTCTGATGTGCTGCTGCATCTATGGTAAATGACCTGTGTTTTACCACTATGTAAGTAAAGATAGAACATCTCTCTTTTCATGACTCAATGATTTAATAATTATTAATGAGTCATTATGACTTTAAACATTTCTGGCAGATGATTAGGTGCAAGCTTAAAGTTTAACATAGATTTTAGAGGCTTGTATTATGATGCTGCATAGCAACTGAAACTTCATATACACAGTTAAGGTAAATTCCATTATAGGTATCTGGGAATTGTTGCTGAGATCTTGTGAAGCAGACAAAATATCAAACTTTGGTCAATATAGTCAGCATGATTTGTATATCAAGCAGTTTTGCCACACCAATGTTTCCAAACTCTCAGTTTTTCCATATTTCAAACCCATATCCAGATCCTCCTTACCACATACATGACTCTCACCTGCAGAATCCTGGCACGCAAGTTCAAAGACATTTGCCTTTTGCTCATCTTCCTGTGTGCCAAGTTAAAAATAGAGCTCTGCTGTGAGAAACAATCATCTGCAGGATGTCTACAGGCATGAATGCTCAGGAAAACAGTGGGAAGATACTGAGTAACGTGCATCAAACTGAACATGGTGAGTTGCAGAACACAGGTTGAGAACCTTTACAAACAAGCATGACATGGAGGTCTGTTGTCAGTAAATTTAAAACAGTTTGAAATGGTTGTAAGGTAATGCAAAGCAAGAATTTGCCCCAATAGAAGGTAAGTGTTAGTCCAAACAATATATAAGGCTGATGTAGTCATGGATAGCAAGTATCCTTAAACTCTATACATTTAACATTCCCATGCACCTTACTGCAGTTAAAGGGAAGGAATGATAACACTATGAAGCAGCTTTGGGAGTCCAAAAACCACGATGCTGTGGAAAGATTATTAGTTTGTTAGAACTAATTCTCTCACTCTTTCTAGTAAACAATCGAAGGTAGATCACAATTTTCCTTACCTTGCTTTGAGCTGTGCTGTGACAATAAGGACAAAGAGCCAATTTAAGCCACTTTTATGCTCTTCTGTCTCTGGTGTTTCTGGTTTCTGGTGTTTTCTGGTGCTTATTCTACAGAAGAACAAATAGAAAGGTAAGAAGTTTTTGTTTATGCTTGTAGTCAATGGCTCAAAATAAATTATCTAATGCTCCCATTGCAGCAATTAATTTCTCAAGTAAGAACAATGACATACCTTAGCACAATGATATCCCACTGGGCTATAAACTGATGTGACACTGCCTTTTGTCATGTTACACGAGCACAGACTAAAAGCACCACAGCCAGTTAAAACCATCTAGAAATCCTATGGAGCTTCTGAGTTGTCCAAGAATGGTGGCAGATACTTGAAGGAACAAATTAACAGAGACAGACTAGGTCATATAGTCTCTAGATTACTACATTTTTAGGAATTAAACATGCATGAATGAATTATGTTTTGTTTCTATAATGATCTTCTCTGATTAAAGGACTGGAGTAACTCTTAGGAGGAGAGTCTGAGACACCTCGGGCAGTTTAGTCTGGAGAAGAAAAAGCTGAGAGGGAACCTTATCAGTGTCTACAAATATCTGAAGGATGGTTGCCAGGAGGATGGAGCCACTCTCTTTTCAATGATACCCAGTGATAGGATGAGGGACAATGGATGCAAACTCAATCACAGGAAACTTCATCTCAACATGTGAAAAAACTTTTTATTGTGAGGTTGATGGAGCACTGGAACAGGCTACCCAGAGCTCTCTCCGACTACCTGAAAGGAGGTTGTAGCCAGGCAGGGGTTGGTCTCTGCTCCCAGGCAACCAGTGACAGAACAAGAGGACACAGTCTCAAACTGCACCAGGGCAGGTTTAGGCTGGATGTTAGGAAGAAGTTTTTCACAGAAAGAGTGATTGCCCATTGGAATGGTCTGCCTGGGGAGGTGGTGGAGTCACCATCCCTGGAGGTATTTAAAAGGAGGCTGGATGAGGCACTTAGTGTCATGGTTTAGTTAATTAGAAGGTGTTAGGTGATGATCTCAGAGGTCTTTTCCAACCTGGTTAATTCTGTGACTCTGTGAGAAATTATGGAGTTTCCTTCTCTAGAAATCTTCAAAACCTGCCTGTCTGCGTTCCTGTGTGACCTGCCCCAAGTGCTCCTGATTTGTAGGGTGGTCGGACTTCCAACCCCCTTCCATCCCCTTTCCAACCCCCTTCCAACAATTAGCATTCTATGATTCTGTGATTCTAAATGCACAGTCCTAGGAAGGCTGGCTAGACGCTGACTCTTCCTGTGTGTTACCAGAGAACTGTAGTTCCAATATGTTGAAGCAGCCAGTTATGAGAAGTGCACTAAGGCTAACCTGAAGACTGGGAAGATCACCATTCCCCCTGGATTTATGCACTTGTCCAAGATCTGACACCTGAAATTAAAAGCTCTGGAGGATACCAAAACAAGTCAAGCATACAACGACTTGTCATGCCAACAAGACAAGAAGTGTGGCTCTTCTTTCACTTCATTTTAAACTTCTGCCTACTCTGAGGCACAAGAACAGAAACTGTCATCACCTGCAGAATTCAACTCTGATCCACTAAGAAAGACTGCCATCTCCTGGTTTCTTCAACATCCTTCCTTGGGAAAAAAAGATGGTTCAGTTAAAGCTTATGGCTGATCATAAGTCATGCTTGCTCTGAACCTTTAAGGGAAAATGTCACTAATAATAAAAGACAGGCAAGTGAAAGTTGGAAAGGCTAATGCTTTATGACTACACTAGATAGGTTAGGCCACTGTGTGCAATAATTAGAACTATCATAGCCTGGCACAGTTTATAAAGGCTTGAACTGTAAAAGCTCATAGTCCAATAACACAAGCTATTGAGCATTCATGGGGTGCTGACTGTCCAAGCTGCCACTGAGCTTCAATCAAAAAAACAATATTACATAACAGACTGAGAAGTAATCATTGTCACTCTCAGGAATATTAAAACTCCTTTCAATGTCAATCTGACAGGGTCTTAAAAGTAAAAGTAACTTACCATGGTTTTAAGGCAATGCAGAATTATATAAAGTGGAAAAGTAGTATAAAACTGTGGATGTAGGAGCATAATAATAATATTGGGCAAGGGAGGGGTGAGCCACTGCAAGGAAAGGACTTGTAAGTGCATTCCTAACTGCAGAAGATGTGAGAACTAACTCATTTTCTTGCAGATATTCTGTTATTCACCGTGGCTAAAAGAACATTCAGATAGAGATACTACAGATTATTTGACATGCTCTGTGTTCACTATTTGTTTTCCCCCTCTGTCCCGGTTGATGAGAATGTAATATGTATATTTGGTAACAAAATAGTATTTTATAATCAGTTGTGTATTTAAATTTAGATGGTTAAGGGTAGTACACTTTAATTGGTATTACAATAGGGGCCAGAGCTCCCTGTTACATACAGGCCTTCTCTGTTACACAAATATAGTCTTTAAACTAGTCCTTATTTTAAGGTAGTCACTATCTAAATATTAACAGGTAGAGGGAGTAAAGAAATATGGCTATCCACATCTTACACATGAAGATATTCCACTGTATGCATGAGGTAAATGAGCATGATTAGTATGAGCATCTACATCTACATATGATTATCTACAACACAACAAGGCAGATATCTTCACCATGAAATCTTTTTTCTTATTTTGTGCAGGAAGGAAACAAATATTTAAAGCATAAATGTCACTTTGCACATAGGTATGTCAACTGTATTACTGAAATTAGGGGCCTGAGCTCAAGAACTTTAATATGTAAGGTTCCCCATTCAAAATGAGAAGAACGTTATTAGCATTGTTTGTAAATAACCTCTTCTTCCTCAAAGCAAGAATTTGGCATTATTTAGAGTAAGGTAAAAGGAATTTCAAACTGTTACATAAAGAAAATATTACTCTTTAATACAAAAGTTTGCACATTTTAGGAAGACACATAACAGTTGAAGCATGTGATGTTATCTGAAAGCTTTTCACACTAGCTGCCATTGCATCCTGCTACAAGCTTTTAGATGTCTACTTAAGTGCATGAAAGTGAATGAGACTGAAGAAAAATGAGTATTGCACTTGTTTCTCCACTGTCTTTTTCACTAAAAAGATAAGAAACATAAGGGTACTATTCAAGGAAGTAAAATCTCATTTCAAATTTCAGACGTCTCCTTTCAAACAATACTTTAAAAAACAAAACAAAACAAACCAGAAATGGCATCACAGAATTCAATTAGAACTATTCAGCAGTTTGTAGAGAAAAAAAAAAAATGTAATTAAACAGTGTTCTGTGATAGGTAAATGAAGGAACACCTATGATGGACAACTTTAAAAATAACAATAATAGTAACCTCAATCCTTAATCTTTCTTCTTTGGCTAACGGCATTTTTGTGTTGGAGCTATCTCACAGCTAGGGTGACATCTTGTGTTCATTCCATCCACCAAATGCCATAGATCTGCTGCCATTCAAGATGTCCAAAGTTCTATCCCTCCCCTTCAAACTTCATCTTCAAAATAGCTGCAAAGAATGTGAACTGACTCCATGTTTTTCACTTACTGCCTCGGATATCATACTCTCTTTAACTGTGATTTCTATTATTGAAAGAGAGCTCTTTTTAATCAAGATACATAAATGAAATGGTGATATAAATGACACCCTCCTGAAAAGAACACAGTAATGTGTTTACTGGGATTCTTTAAATGATGGCACTGTAAAAGGAAAGTCATGGCTTCCTGAGAAAATTATTAAATATTATGACCCTGCCAGTCTGTAAGTTATAAGCTAATTGCTACAGCTGCAGTTTGATTAATCTGTTAATTAATCACTTGATCTGACTTATAGCCTCTGCAGTATTTTGAAAAACACTCACCATTTTGTCTTAAAAACAGGAAAATATTTTTTAAAAATATCTTCATATGTAAAGGAAAAATATTGTGAATTTAAATGCTATCTTAATACAAGTGACTATATCTCAGATATATTCTCACTGAGAATATATCTCAGTGTTATGTGCAAAACAGGCTCTTTATCAGCACTCACTAGAGATGGTGGAACAGATGAAACAAAACCTATAAACAGACTAATAAAATAGAACAAAAAAGATGTGATTGCTGTTTCATACAACTCAGAAAAGTAGTTTCTGTGAATTTAAAAAATATTATGCTTCATTTAAATTACAAGTATCAGAAACAACTTATTCTTGATAGACTAAAATAGAATTTAAACTGTCCAGCTGTGTGTCATGAATGTGCCGTGCACACTACAGTCATCCACATGGTACCCTCCTCCCTGTCAGTAGTACATTACAAACTGTGCACTGCTCCTATATTATGCATTATTATTTGTTCTCTGATTGCCTCTATGAGGATAAAAATGTGTATAGCACCTTGTTTTCCTTCTTTTTGTTTGCAATGTGTAGGTGTCAAACATGAAATGACTACCTTGGAAATGGTAAAGCTTTCTCAACAAAAACAAGTTATGCAATTAGAATCAAAAATCCCACTGTGACAGCTGGGACAAACACAAGAAGGTTGATCCTTCCTTCTACTCAGCACTCGTGAGACACATGTGGAGTAATGTGTGTAGCTCTGGGATCCTCAGTAAAAAGACATGGACATAATCAGTGACATACATGGACATTGCTCAGTTCAGCAAATGGCCATCCAAAGATGATAAAGGGATTGGAGCATCTGGTATTCAAGGAGAAAGATGGGACTGTTCAGAAGAACCTTCACAGAAGGTTCAATGTGCATCAGTACCTGCCAGGAGGGAGTAGAGAAGACAGAGTGTTCTACAGAGTTTCTATGCTTGCAGATACTCAAAAGCCAACTGGACAGGGTCCTGAGCAACCTGCTCTAGCTGACCATGCTTAAGCAAGGGAGTTGGTCTAAGCTATCTCCAGAGGTGCCCTGTGACCTGAACCATTCTGTGATTCTACAGTTGCAACTGTCTTCTTAATTTCAGAGGGATTTAAGCAATCTTTTAGACACATTGAGCCCTAGTGATGCTTTTAGAGATATGGACCAAAATACTGACCTTAGCATAAATTTTTGTGGCAAACCAATGAAGAATACCTCTTAATGCAGCATTTTATACTAGGTGGCATTTTCTAAACACTGGAGATTTTTGCTTATAAAGATCACATAATCTGTCAGTAGTCACATCTACACAGCTCACTAACCTCATACCTATGAAGATAATCAGATCATCTTGAAAATGGCAGAGCTGGTCACAGATGGTAACAAATACAGACAGACAGGCATCATCTGCAAATTGCCAACCTCTGAGTCCAGCACTCCACTGCTAAACAAGGACACAAGGAAACTGATCTTTGTGTGATTCCAGCCACTGAGGATCAAGTCAGGTAGGCATGCAGCTGATCATCACTATCTGTTGAATGCTTCAGGAAGCACCCAGATTAGTGCAATAACCTGGACTCCTGCAATCCAGCACAAGTGACGCACCAGAATTCCTCAACTGATCATGCCAAACTCTGCAGAGAGTTCTACAGGAGTGAAATTAGACTTCCATTTTCTATCGGTAGAAAAGATGAGATCATTCATTCAAACAATTAAAATGGTCTCAGTTCCTGATCCTGGCATGATCCAGGTTATTCCATCTCCAGAATACTGGTTTCTCTCTAATGAACTAATGAGGGCAATGGTGAGCTAACACTTTGAGATATTGAACTGCTTCTCTGAAACACCTGAGCACTTTTCAGTTCCAAAAAAACCTCACAAAAACTGTGCAAAACCTACAGGGTCTTCTATAAAATGCAATGCATCTCTGCTTTCACATCCTGGCTGCAGATCTGCACTGGATTTGATTTGGAACACATTCAGGTAAATGTCCACCTATATTTATAATTAATACACTGAATAGCTTCAGCTCTAAAATATGGAGTAAATGAGAAATAAATCACAAATGTAATTTGAATCCAGCTGTATTCCACATGCTATAAAAATTGTTGATGATATCAGTTAAAACTGAGACATACCTCCATATGACACAAGGCAGACACAATATGAAAGCAGTATTAAATAAAACTCCTTAGAAAAATGTGATTATAGTGGCCTAGCTTGCATTTTACACACACAGACATCTCCTGGTCTTAAAGTCATACTTCAACTTCCCTCACAGATCGAATGATATTCAGTAATACCCTATAGAGATATGACTTGCACTGTCAATTTCTAGCCCACATTTTCTCTACCAGAGTCCAGATTTCAGAATTATATGTCTCAGTTAAATTGGAAATTTGATTATGTCTGTAAATATCTTTGTATCCATCCACATACGTACACAGATATTTTTCTTAGGCGTTAGACATATTTAAAAATACATCTGTCTATCTGATACTTTATTTTCAACTAAGTCTCTGTTTAGAACTTATAACTCTCTGGCAGATACATCTGATCTGACAGGGAAAATTAGCATCCATTAAAAATTAAGAGACAGCTCTGAAATATTTTCCAGTTTGTGGCTGTTACCAACAAAAGCTCTAACTTTCTAGCACAAAAGTTTAACAGTGTTCTTTAATTACATTAGTGGTGCTCTTTTTCATGTCCTATCTAAGACATACAAAAAACCCCAACATTTTTTCAGAGATTCTGCTTTCTGAAAACAAAACCTATCCACCTTAATCAACTCTGTATCACAACTCCAGTATCCAAAAAATAACTACTACACACTTTTGTTTCATGATCTTTTCTGCATGGGATTTTGATAACTTTTTATAAATTATCAGATACTTCAAATGATACAACTGAAATCAATGAATGCTTTTGAGTCACATTGTTAATCAACATAATATCTCATGGTAAATAGGAGCAAAGATTTTGAATTTGGCTTTAATGATTAATGGACTCGAGGTGAGGCTGTGGGAGGGGACACTAACTATTGTCATTGGCAGCCCACTGAAAACCATTCATCTTCAGAGATAAACTGAAAGTATCTAATATGGACAACCTCATTCTAAAAAGTCTTTGCTAACCCAAAACATGATTTCTTACAAACCTTCCTGCAAGATCATGTGTAGAGAATCTGAGACATTCTGACAACAACTCAATAACCATTTCAGAAAATCCTATTGTTAGCAACGATCGTCTGATAAGTCAGGCAATTAGGAATGAATGTATTGGAAAGAAATGAGACATGTACAAGGGGGAATTCATATGTTATCTAAGAAACTTCAGAGAAAAAACTATTAACATGACTTAGTGGTTTAAACGATTGTCTAGACATGTCACAATACAATGATCATTATCGCCTTCTGAATTGTCTTTTTTGTGACCTTCCACAACTGCTGCTTAAAGGGGAAAAAAAAACCAAAACAACAAACACACCAAGCTCAAATATCTAAAAGAAAGAATCTCATAAAACATGTTCTGAAATTTCCAGAGAAGCAGATTTCTTTGCTAACTCTAAGCCACATCTTTTACAAGACGCTGAGACAAAGCAATGTTGGCGCACATGATACTCTGCTACCTAATAAAGTCAGTAATTTCTTAATTCCTGTACATAAAGACATCTTTCTACATAGATGCAAGACCATCATTTATCAACAAGCACTCAAAGTTTTCCCTGTGCACCATGCCAACAATAGCCAACAGACACAGCCAATATATTCTGCTGGGCGGGATCTAACATATCTTCATTGGTGACCTGGATGAGGGGATTGAGTCCACCATCAGTGAGTTTGCAGACGACACCAAGTCGGGAGCATGTGTTGATTTGTTAGAGGGCAGGAGGGCTCTGCAGAGGGACCTGGACGGGGTGGGTAGATGGGCACAGTCCAATGCCATGAGCTTTAACAAGTCCAAGTGCCAAGTTCTGCATTTTGGCCACAACAACCCCACGCAGTGCTACAGGCTGGGGACAGAATGGCTGGACAGCAGCCAGGCAGAGAGGGACCTGGGGGTACTGGTCGACAGCTGACTGAACATGAGCCAGCAGTGTGCCCAGGTGGCCAAGAAAGTCAATGGCATCCTGACCTGTATCAGGAGTAGTGCGGCTGGCACTATTGCCAGTCATTCCCAATGGAGTAGAACAGCTATTGTAACACCTGTCTCTTGATAAGAAGCTTATATCCCTTAACTTTATTATTAGCATAATAGTAATAGTAATAGTAATGTAATAGTAATAGTAATAGTAATAGTAATAGTAATAGTAATAGTAATAGTAATAGTAATGACTTAGATGCTTGAAACAACTCCATGCCACTGAAGTCAGGCGAGCACTCTTCATTTGGTCTGTGTGAGCCATCGTATCTACGTCTTGAAAGTGCTTTCAGCTGCCAAAGAGGGTCAGCAGCACCTCAGAGTCCCAGCCCTCAGCTTCCCTTGTCCCAGCTGCAGCAATTATCTGACACCTTGTGGAATCCACTCATGAGCCAGCAGTGTGCACAGATGACTAAGAAGGACAATGGCATCCTGGCCTGTATCAGGAATAGTGTGGCCAGCAAGACCAGGGAAGTCATTCTGCCCCTGTACTTAGCACTGGTTAGGCCACACCTTGAGTACTGTGTCCAGTTCTGGGCCCTTCAATTTAAGAAATATGTTGAGGTGCTTCAACATGTCCAGAGAAGGGCACCAAGGCTGGTGAGGGGGCTGGAGTGGCTGAGGGAGCTGGGTTGTTCAGCCTGGAGAAGAAGAGGCTCAGGGGAGACCTTACAGCTCTCTACAACTACCTGAAAGGAGGCTGTGGCCAAGCAGGGGTTGGTCTCTGCTCCCAGGCACCCAGTGACAGAACAAGAGGACACAGTCTCAAACTGCACCAGGGCAGGCTGGACATTAGGAAGAAGTTCTTCACAGAAAGAGTGATTGACCACTGGAATGGGCTGCCCAGGGAGATGGTGGTGTCATCATCCTTGGAGGTGTTTAAGAGGAGGCTGGATGAGACACTAAGTGCCATGGTTAATTAGAAGAATTAGGTGATAGGTTGGACTCAATGATCTCAAGGTCTTTTCCAACCTCGTTAATTCTGTGATTCTCAGGACAGTTTATCAATTTGTGCCTCATCAATTTGTGCCACCAATGCAATTCTTCAAAATATTGCCAAGTCATCTGGGATTCAACAAGGACAGTGATGTGAGTTCTTTATTTAGGTTTTTACCTGATTAGAGTTTCCAGGTCCTGTTGGCAGAGCTGGCAATGTGATGATGCTGGTGAAAGTGATGATCCCAGCACTACGGGTTAAGATAGGAACATGTGGATCATGTCATTGCCAAAGGACATCATTTTCTCCTCTCTCAATGTAAGTCTTAGTATTTGGTCTTTCCTGCCTAGATTTTTAATTCACTCCAACTGCGCAATGACCATAGTCCAGAAAAGAGCACCACATGGGTTAAATCTGGATCCAAATAGTAAAACTAGTCACATACATATAAATCAGTACCCATATCTACTTAAAAGTATATTCTGCAGATACATTGTAAGGTAGCCAGGAAGAAAATATGTCCAGAATCTAAATTACATTGAGTTGTAGAACGGAAGTTTTATCTGCTTAAAATTCAGCCTCGAAGTTGAGTTCTTCTGGAGTTCTGTACCAAAAGCCTTTTGTGCTGTGGATTCAGTTTATTTTCAAATGCAGCTGACGGAGATGGAAGTTATCCTTTCAGTTTAATAAGCCAGAAGCCAGACCTGTCATCCAGTCTGTGAAAATCAGGACAAGATTGTGTTGTTTATGTTGTAAAGTTCTGGCAATACAAATTTAATTCTCATCCTGGTGATCCATATGACCTTTGCTTCATCTCAAGAACAGTTCCTTCTTTAAAAACAAACGTTGTATCAAATAAACACTTTGAAATTAACATAGTAGCAGTTCTGGAGGTTATTCTGCATTACAGCAAGCTATTAGAGGCTGAACTTTACACAATCTGTAGTAATTCAGATTTCTAGGAACTTTGGGGTTACTGGCTTAAGGCAGTGAAGCAGTCAGCTGTAAATCCCTGTACTGTTCATGCCATCTGCTGGTCAAGCAGGATCTGAAGGGCACTGCATTTCAGCCTGCAGGGATCACTCTGGAAGGGGACACAGAGCCAAAAAAGCAAGAGGACACTAGAAAGGTCATGCTACATATCGCTGGAGTTGAGGTGCAGCTGGGAGCTTCGGCTGGCCTGCTGAAAAGCACTGTGTAAGAGACCTTCAAGAAATCATGCCCTGGAAATGTTGGACTGCCAGTTAGGCCCATTCACTAGCACTACCAGACTGGATAAAATCTGAAGCATTTCCATGTTCTTTGCATCCATCAGGAGGAACAGAGAGCAGGCCAAGTTGCTACCGAAGGCACAACTGTGTCCTTTATGCCTGGGGTTAGTTCTGAGGACTCCACACGCCTGAACACTTCACCAGCTTTAGTGCTGCAGCATGGAAGTTTGCCTCACCATATGCTGCTTCCCCTGGGGATGTCAGAAGAGCTCAGGGCCCACAGGGATCACCCATTTCGGCCTTGGGCTGCCGTTTGGCAACAGTGCACCCGTGCACGGAGGTATCTGCAGCCCTGCCAGCCTGCACACAAGAAGACACGCAGGGTGTTGCCAAACCATCTCTCCTGTAGTGCTACAGTTGCAAGGGCCCACGTGCGTGCCCAGGAGCGTTTCTTTCTCCCTTCGGAGTTAAACGCCTGCAACTATGAGTGGAGGCATCGCTGCCGGGCCGGGAGTGCTGCGGCGGAGGGAATATAGGAGCTTTCCCCCAGCGCTCACCGAGCTACAGGGATGGGACAGCGGGCAAAGAGCCCAGGAAGGACACGCACCGCTATCGCCCAACTCCGCCAGCAGAGACTCCTCTGAGAGCTGGCCATTTTTACACCGCCTCCCGGGAAGCGCAGGCCCCGCCTGTCTGCGCTGCGCTGTCTCCTCCGGTGCGCTGGGGGCCGCTGCGGGCCGCCCATCAGGCCTGGCGCCCGGCGTGGCATGAGGAGTTCCGGCGGGGTCCGGATGCGCCGTGTAGTAGTCCCTCCATCCCCACGTGTGGCGGGTGAGAGGGGGTAGGCGGCCGAGATGTCGGTGTCAGTGGCTGGTGCGGGCAACCTGCCCATGCGGCTGCTCCGCAAAAAGATCCACAAGCGCAACCTGAAGCTGCGGCAGCGCAACCTGAAGCTGCGGGCGGCCGAGGGGGCAGGTACGACCGGGACGGGAGGATGGCCCTGCGGAGCCTCTGCCCCACTGAGCCTTGCGGAGCTGTCGCTGGCTTTGTGGACTTTTTTTTTCCTTTTTTTCTTTTCTCTCTCACTCTTTCTCTCTCTGTTTCCGACACGTGTCTCCGCGCCGTGCAGTACCTCCGCCGGGCCAGGGACTATCGCAGGGCACTCCGGAGGAAGAGGAGGAGGCGGCGGCCCCAGAGGTAGAAGTGGTGGCGGCCGGAGCGGCCTCGGAGGAGGTGGAGACGGCGGAGGCTGCCGGCCGGAGCGGCGAGGAGAAGAAGAAGAAAAAGAAGAAAAAGAGGAAAGCGGCAGCCAATACGGAAGATGGTAAATACAGCTTGTTTCCCAGGGCTGAGTTAGTCTCGGAGAGACCCTTCCCAGACCCGCTACTTTCGTTTTCCGCCCTTTCGGAGAGGACCGAGAGAAGTGCTGTTTGTTGTCTGGTGTTTGAAAGCCCGGGAGGTCTGCAGTATTACCTCTTTTCTATTCCAGCTATAACATTTGAGCTCTAAGCCGATGGCAACCAATTTGATCGTTGCATAGGATTCTGCTTTGTGACATTAAGTTTGGATGTTTTGCTTATTCGTTATACAAATACATGCAAGGTCTTTCAAAGCAGAGCTTTGGTAGATGGATGGACTCTGCCCCTCAGTGTACAGCCAGTTCATCTTGGTAATGCATCCAGCCATGGGCAACATCTATGTATTATGAAACTACACTGGCAAACTAAAAAAAAAAAAGCATCCTGCAAATACTGATAGATTTTTATATATCTTTTTTATACGTGTTGATACTTTTATACATGTATTTTTAAATACTTGAAACTTCTGTCTCTTAGGTTTTGCTATGGTAATGCAAATAAACAGGTGTTTTCATGGAGTTGTTTGAGGAACGTTTCATTACACATGACATAAATACAGGTGACCATGTTGGAAACTTAATATCTGCATTACAGATAAGGAACAGTTTTGCACCTGATTCCTCATTTCCACTGAAAAGTACTTATGGTATATATGAAGCTTCACTGTTTTATCCTGCGCAAAGAACTCCTGAATTCTTTGCCCTGCCTCAGAAGGTTGCACAGAAACCTTTCCCATCTTTTGCCCCACACCATAAAAAATGTGTGACATTTTTAAGTGATGTACAGGCTGAAGAAATTAATTCTTTGGAACAATTTTTAATGGTGAACCTGTCCTCTGTATCTCTGACTTGTCTTCTGTAAAATCATTCCATAGATACAGAAACAAAAAAAGCCAAAACTGAAGAAGATGAATCTGTGGAGGCAGAAGATGACCATAAGCAGGATTCCAGAGAAAAAGAAGAGGAAGAAGGGGAGGAGGACGAAGTGCCCAGTTTACCACTAGGTTTAACAGGTATCTTGTGTCCTTTTTTTCCTACATGTGCAAAAATCCATGGTCTAACACTTTATTTCAGAGCAAGATGCAGTTTCCATGTGAACTTTATAAATCAAAGGTTTGTATACTGGTGTACATTGGAATATGTTGGCAGCTGTACAACTATCAGTCAGTTACTGATGATTGAAATTTAGGTTATATACATAGTCCTGTTAATTTTTGTAACTGTAGAAGGGAAAAAAAAGTGAAGGGCAAGGTGGAGGTGCATGACAAGTAAATTTAGCAGGTCCTTAGGAACACACTAATACATAGAATCCTATCAGTGTCTTCAGGTTTTATGGTAGAAAGGAATATGAAAAAGTCCTTTGCTTTGTCTTTTGTTGGTTTGTTTTGGGTTTTTTTTTAACTGGGTAATCTCAGAGGACAGATGGAATGGAAATAATTTTGAAATTTTTTTTTTGTTTCACTCACTTCAGGCGCATTTGAAGACAATTCTTTTACTTCCCTGGCTGGTATTGTCAGTGAGAACACACTGAAAGGCATAGAGGACATGGGTTTTACACACATGACTGAAATTCAGCACAAGAGTATTAAGCCACTTCTGGAAGGGAGGTAAGAAATAGATCCTTTCAATCACTAAATCAACCCCAAATATTGCGTACGTTTTGCTAGCAAACTTACGTATGTGGGATGTAACTTTTTGTAGCTAAGTGGTTTGTTTTGCGTTTAAATATGTTTTCATGTTTCATATGTTCTGTTTATAGACATTAATAGAAGTTAACAAAGTATATCTGTGTTGCTTGTAAACAATTGCTTAGGTTAAGCCCATGGGTGCTGTTTTGTATTTGGTTTTGAAAGCAGGGAAGTCTTTTTACTAGTTTATCTTGTCAGTGTATCTCAAAGATACTGACTCACTGTTTAGAGACAGTCACCAATAGCTGTGGACCACATCTGCCACTAAGTTTTTAATATCAACTCTGTTGATTTCCTTTAAACCATGTTATGTTTTTACATTGCCAGCCTTGTTCAGAATGGGATTCTTCTTTGCACAATCGACTAAATACTTCTTTCTTTCTAACTTTGCTGCATGCAGGGATATTTTAGCAGCTGCGAAAACAGGCAGTGGCAAAACACTTGCGTTTCTTATTCCTGCAGTAGAGCTCATCTACAAGTTAAAATTCATGCCCAGAAATGGTAAGACTCTTCAGTTTACAGCTGAATTGTACTGTGACACAGCCATTTAGGGATGCGGCTAGAAGGAGGATCGGACAAGTCATAACTTTTTCTGCTCTGCTATATTTTTTAGGAACAGGTGTTATTATTCTTTCTCCCACTCGAGAGCTTGCGATGCAAACCTATGGAGTTCTTAAAGAGCTTATGAATCATCATGTTCACACCTATGGTCTGATAATGGGAGGCAGTAACAGATCAGCAGAAGCACAGAAACTTGGAAATGGCATCAACATCGTTGTAGCAACACCAGGAAGACTGCTGGATCATATGCAGGTAAGTAAAATACTGATGTCTATTCTGTGTTTTTAAAATGTAATAAAACTCCTGTCCCTGTCTGACTCTGAATTTGTTAATCTTCCAGAACACTCCAGGTTTCATGTATAAGAACTTGCAGTGTTTGGTAATTGATGAGGCAGATCGTATCTTGGAGGTTGGATTTGAAGAAGAAATGAAACAGATCATAAAACTTCTACCAAGTAAGGAGGAAAAAAAAAAAAGTCATCTTTCCTGGAAATCCTTTGACTAACATTATGTCTTCTTTATGACTCGGTTATTTCAAGAGAAGTCATGAATTTTTATACTTCTGTAAATGCACTTCAGAGTGATTGTCTTAGTCTGTCCTTTTTTTTGGGATAGCTATTATATATTACTTCATTTAATATAATTTATCTGACAGTTTACCTGCATGTTTTAAGGATGTAATTCTGTTCATGTAAGATCCTTTTAGTTTAACATCTCTGTTTGGTCTTTCATCTTTTCTCTGCCCATTTATTTCCTAGAATTCATTATTTCCTAGTAAGACTTACATATAAGGAGAAGGATCTTCTGACTTGCAGTCCAATTGTTTTTCATGCCTCCAAAAGCAACATTTTAAGGATTTTTAAGTGTTTACTTTAAAATTGTCATAGTATTTCATTGAGTTATTTCTTTTAATTGACATATTAAACACATTCTCAGTCAACAAGGCTCTCCCTTTTGATTTTCAAAATGGAGAAAGAAAAACACCCATGGAAGTAGCATAGAAAAAAAAAATATGGTTCTGCATCTTAAATACTAAAATTCAGATCTTCGTGTTTAAAATGCAAATACATAAATTTAGTAACATCCTGTAAAGAAGGTTAATGAACAATGATAAAAATGGAAAGGGAAGGAGGAGTGGGAAAGTGACATCTCCCATAAGTAGAAAATTATAGATAAACTTTTAATTTGCATAGATTTAATTTGGTTTTGTCCCATTGGGAAGAAAAATAGACATTTCAAAAGAGAAAAAAATAAATTTAAAAAAATGGTGGTGGTGGTGATCAGCAAGAACAATTTTTACTGTTCTTGCAGTTGTGGAATGGAACAGGTGCATTTTCCATGTACTCATAGAATCATAGAATGGTAAGGTTGGAAGGGACCTCAAGGATCATCTAGTTCCAACCCCCTGCCATAGGCAGGGACACCTCCCACTAGAACAGGTCATTCAAGGCCTCATCAAAATGTTACAGGATCAGGATATGTGTTTGAGCTGAGAGACATGCAGATTTCCTACACTTGCTCTGAGAACATTGCAGTCACTGAGGCTCAGTACAGCTGCATTGCTACGTGGCTAAAAAGCATGCACAAATGTCTGTGTTCTAGACTGGTTTCACAAGAGAAACAGCAACAATGCACTTCTAAGTTTTTTCTTGCACAATCTCTAGTATGTTTTTTATAGTTCTTGTGTTTTTGGTTGGCTTTTCTTACAAAAACATTCCAATACTCATGGGAATTAAATCAGTATATAATTAGAATTACTAGATTTACCTCTATTTAAGTCATTGTTTTGTGTTTAAATTGGAGTGCAAATGATTATTACCATTTTCCCAGAGAGAAAGAATATTGTGTTTTGATAACCGTTAGGATTTTTGGGGTGTGGGCAACTGAAGTGAGCATCCTGTACAATCCATTATCTAACTATACACCTGTCTCTGTCAGTAGCAATATGTTTGAATTGAGAATTAATTGGAAAAAAAAATAAAGGTAGGCTTGAGGCTTGCTCAGGGCAGTTTGCAGCTAGGTATTTATGGGCTTGTTATTAGAATTCTCTGAAAAATGAAGCTCTTTCAAAATAAATGTTTTTTTCCAGAGCGCAGACAGACAATGCTTTTTTCTGCGACACAAACCAGAAAGGTTGAAGATCTGGCAAAGATTTCTCTGAAGAAAGAGCCCCTATACGTTGGGGTTGATGATAACAAGGAGACAGCAACAGTAGATGGTCTTGAACAGGTAAAATCCTCACGGTACTAAAGGGGTATGATCTGTGAACATAACAAGTTCTGTGTGTTTTTCAATTGGGTTATACCAACACTGTCTTAAAGGGTGTTTACCATCCTAACAGGCCAAAGCTATCAGCTGCATAAAGGGCTTTATTCAGTGTGCTAACTATAGTAAGTTATCTGCATCTAGCCAATGTTTGCAGAACAGATGATATAAAATCTCATAAAATACTAATGTAGTTACCTCCACTTGTCTGTTGCTATCTATATTAAAGACCTAAGCTCCAGTATTGTATTTTTCACATTGCTAGAGATACAGACTTCCAGGTTTATTTCATTGTTGCGGCTTCACATAGTAGCTAAGTAGAGGTACACAGTGGTTTATGTGTTTGTGCAGTTGACATGATGTGATGATGGGTATTGTTACAAAATTACCAGTAGCTATGCATTACTTTAGTAGGGTAAACCAGCAGCAAGAAAGCTGTAAAACAAAATTCTTGAAATCATAACAAATATTGAGAACTCAGTGCTGTTGTTTTGTGTTTAATGTCAGTTACTCAGAGTTCTTTAATCTTACTTTTATATGCTAATTACTTTTCTCTAAACTTAAGACTAGTTCAGAGGATCAAAAATTAAAACTTACTTCTTGATATTTCAAGTTAGTACACTTAGTTTTTTTGCCAAGTTCATACTATCTTTAGGAGTTTCACACATGCAGGTAAGGAGCAGGCAATACATTGAATGCTTTAACCCACTATAGCTGGAAAAAATAACTGTTCGGCATATTCGTTTCACAGCGTAATACTTTCTGGATTTCATTGTGTTGCTGAAACAAAAGTTTGTTCCATAGTAATTTGCATAACAACACTTAAATATTTTCCAGGGGTACGTAGTGTGTCCATCTGAAAAAAGATTCCTTTTGCTCTTCACATTCCTCAAGAAGAACCGGAAGAAGAAATTAATGGTGTTTTTTTCTTCATGTATGTCAGTCAAGTACCACTATGAATTACTCAACTATATTGATCTGCCTGTTTTGGCCATTCATGTAAGTATTTTATTTATTGCTTTACTTTTAATTAATGTCATATACCTGTAAGGTCAGTAACAACTTAAATTAGCCTTGTTTATTTTTGTCCAGTTTCTAACAGACACTCTGCTCAGAAAACTGTTGGTGGTCTTGATTAGTCTGTAGAGAAAGCAGACAGAGCAAAGACTGCATAGTAAAAGGATTTAGATATTGTTAATCTTGCTATTTCCCAAACCAGGGCTGTGTGTGAAAAGCTTTCTGTTTTCTTTCGAGAGGTTTCCTTTCACAAGCACTGAAACTAAGTTTGTGGAGCAGAACTCTTGTCAGAGGCATCTAGACAGTGATCCCTGAAGTGCTGGGTGCTTTTTCTAAAGGCCAGTGTCATGTTTGGTTTTACTATGCCAGTTCTTGCCATTTGGAGGAGTATTTTAAAATTTTGTTTCAAACCACAAAATGTGTAATTTAGGAGAAAGAATTGACTGAAAGCTTATGAAACAGTTGTAACTCACCACAAATACTCTTCTTTTTTTTTTTTTTTTTGTGCTTTGGAGGAATTTTTTTGCTATGCTGTGACACAACAGTTACAGCTATGAGGTTTGTTTAACCTGTGATCTATCTAACATATTGCTAGTCTTGAAGATGTCCTTTTTCTTAACTTCAGGCTCTCCTGAAAAGGATTCTTATGCAACCAAATTTTTAGTGCTTTGGAAGATATATTGTAGCCTCTGAAAGATACCACTTCATGTAGCTCCGTGCTGTTGACTGTAGTAGTATTGTTTCATCGCTGCACTTCGCTGTTTGGCCTGTACAACTCCAGGATGTGGAAATAGTCTCAAAATTCTTTCATATTTTTGGCAGTGATTATGTGAAATGAGAAATTAGATTAAAGATTACAAGTTGGCAGATTACTTTCTTTACTGTGGATTTTTTTCAGTTGGTATTTCATCACTTTTCTTTTCTTTTAGGGCAAGCAGAAACAAACCAAACGGACGACAACATTTTTCCAATTCTGTAATGCAGAATCTGGAATACTTTTGTGCACTGATGTAGCTGCCAGAGGACTGGATATTCCTGAGGTTGACTGGATTGTCCAGTATGACCCTCCAGATGATCCAAAAGTAAGTTAAGGAAATAGAGAAGCTTCATGGCAACAAATCCAGTCCTAGCTACAAATGCAGTTGCAGCTGCAGCTTAACAGAGATCAGGATTCAGTCATGTTCATATCTAGCCACTGATTTATTCTAGTTTATTTCACCAACTCCTTAAATGCTGCAGCTAGCTGAGACCTTTGTTACCTTTTTAAGACTTCCTTTATAAAACATTGTTCTTTGTTCTGTTAAATTTCTTTAAAATCTAAGCAGCTAAACAACAAAACACTTCCCATAGGGAGTATGAATTTGTATGTGTACGTCCCTGAGTCTTCTAACAGCTTTTCCCTAGGAAATTTGATTTTTATTTAAAAACTAGTACTCTTCTTTGAATAACTGTTCAGTGTAAACAAAGATCAGAAAACTCGGAGGTTTTGATAAATATACAGAGCAAATATATCAAAAGAAAAGTTTAATTTTCAGTCACAGCAGAGATAATTTTTGTTGTTGTTGTTCATTAAAAGGTAAAATACTTTGGTTTGCATCTTCAGTGTTTCATTTTCCTCGTCCATGTGTCAGCCTTTAAAAATTATAGGTGGTGCATTACTCATGTTAAATTAGGAGGGTTTTTGCAAAGCTGTTCAATTACTATGTTTGAAAGACTGATTGAAATTTGTTTCTTATTCTTTCCAAGGAGTATATTCATCGTGTTGGTAGAACTGCCAGAGGCATAAATGGTAGAGGACATGCTCTGCTCATTTTACGGCCAGAAGAACTGGGCTTTCTTCGTTACCTGAAACAAGCCAGGGTAAACTTAAGTCTAGATATTATTATTGCTTTTTTACTGTGCAAAAGGTTTTTAAAGCCAAAACCTGTCATGATTAATCAAACATTTACATTTTTAAAGTAAAAATGCTTAGAAAATATTTAATTGAACACCTGACTTTAAAGTCAGGAGCATAAAGGTAAGTATTTAGGCTATTTATAGTTGTTTTGCAACACTGTAACTTGTCTTACTAAAAGATATGTAGATATATATTTAATCTTGTTAGAAGAATAGTGGGAGTTTGACCATCCAGAAGAAATTAAAACCTAGATATTGCTTATGCAGGTTTTTTTTTTTTCTATTTGAAAAGCCATTTGCATTTTGTTCAATTCCAAAAGAAAGTGTAACCTTCTAAGCTTTTCTTGACTGCTCTCCTTGTGGGCTTGTTGCCACTTTAGTTACAATTGGTATAACTTCTAAAGCAAAAGGAGTAAAAGTGTCATAATGAGCATCTATTACTCTGGCTTAAAGGAAGTGATAATACTGGCATGTTGATGTAAAGACAATATACAGATACAGCTGTGGTATTGAAGTCCATTATGCAGGACTTTCTCCATTTGTCTTAGGTCTTAAATAGATTCACTATTTACATAGTATAAATTACCTTAATGTTTTCTTGTATTTTTTTAAGGTACCACTAAGTGAATTTGAATTTTCTTGGTCAAAAATCTCAGACATCCAGTCTCAGGTATGAAATGGCTTCATGTTACAGCTACTTTGAATATCTATAATAATTCATGTGGAGAATGGTCATCTACAAAGCCTGCAGTTTAAAAATATGTGTGCTTGTTTGGAACAGTCTCTGTAGAGGAATATTGGGCAATAAATCTGCACAATATTATACCTTGATGACAGTAAACTCATAAAATGCTTAGAAATTAAAGATTAATCTTAAAGTCTAGTACTAAATTTCATCATTATACAGTACCAATTTCCTTGCAAGAATTGAGGGGTTTTATTTTACATTATATCACAAAACCACAGTGATATAAACCTACTTTCAGCTTCTTGTCTGGCATAGCAAGCAGGGTTTGAGTAGCTTTTGTTGAAGAGTTACTGATGTTCAAGTTAATTGTGAATAACCTGTATCTTATAAGATGAATAGTGATTGTCAGTGCAACTAACACAGTAAATAATATGCTTGAATATAATTTGCACACTTGTTACAGCTATAACTGAATATATTGCTTGTTTTTTTTATTTATTTGTTGTTGCTTTTTTTTACCCTCCCCTTGCCAGCTGGAAAAACTGATTGAGAAGAACTACTTCCTTCACAAGTCAGCCCAGGAAGCATACAAAGCTTATATTAGAGCTTATGACTCCCATTCTCTGAAGCAGATCTATGATGTCAACAACTTGGATCTTCCAAAAGTCTGCCTTTCATTTGGTTTTAAAATTCCTCCATTCGTTGACCTCAGTATCCTTTTACTGCAGTGTTTCAAAGCTGAATTTCTGCATTTGAACTGTTAAATGCAACTTACTGAAGTTCCTGTGTTACTTCAGATTTTTTTTTTCTTTTTTTGCTATTAATCACATAAATGCATTGTTCAACAAATTTACCAAAGCAAATGCTAAAATTGCAACATTTGCCTACAGACATCTGTGTTTTAGTGCATGTATGTGCTGTACATGCTTCAGTTGCTGTGGCGTGGCAGATACTTAGATGTAGGCATGCATGCAAGTTCTGGAGTGCTGTTCTCTGTTCAAAATTATTTCCATTGCAAGGTACATGCTCATAAGTTTAATAATAATGGACCATTGAAAGAGAGGGATGAGAGCATGAAATAGAAGGCTGTATATATTAATTTCAAACCTCCAGTAGATGGAATTTGAAGCAGTAGTACTTGGTCCAACCTAGCTGGACAGCTGAAGGAATAAAAGCATTAATTAGTTTCACAGGCTGAAAGTTCTAGTTTTGTCACAGTTATAGAATCGTAGAATGGCTTAGGTTGAAAAGGACCTTGGAGATCATCTATTCCAACCTCCCTGTCATGGGCAGGGACACCTCTACTAGACCCAGCTGCTCAAGGCCTTGTCCAACCTGGCCTTAAACACCCCAGGGAGGAGGCATCCACAGTCTCCCTGGGCAGCCTATTCCAGAGTCTCACCCACCTTGTGCTGAAGAATCCTAAGATTCAGTCTCAACCTACTCTTCCTAACCTTCAGACCATTCCCTCTTGTCCTATTGCTAGACACTCTTGTGAACTCTTAAGTCCCTCCTTACTGTATAATGCTCTTTTTTTTTTTTCGTCTCAATAACTCTTGCCATACCTAAAAAGCAACGTTTCATATTACTCCTTTTTACGTTCTTTAACCAATAAATTTCCAGATGTGCACAGCAACCATGGCAGAAGACTACAGAAAAGAGGTGGAGGTGGAGGATTTGGTTACCAGAAGTCAAAGAGCGTCCACAAAGCTAAAATCTTCAAACACATTAACAAGAAATCAGATGGTCGACAGTTCTCTCGTTGATTGGATATTCACTAAAATGGCTTGTGGCATTGGAATAGCCTACCTTAAGCAAAACATCTGGCAGATAGTTCCCACTTAAACTGCTCTTTTTTTCACAGTTTTGGAGATTTTTATGATTTTTTTTTTTTTTTTTTGTGAACATCTTTTATCTTTCAGCTCGGGAAGACTGGAAGGGAGACGAAAGACAGGGGAGGGTATGGTGAAGTAATTTTGCCATACTTGTAAGGAAGAAGATATTTGAATACAGTTATCTTAAGTCAATACTAGAGGGTTTTTATTAAATAAAAAAACTCTGTCTAGATTAATTCGTTTTACCCTTTTGTCTATGCACACCTGTGAAAAATTTTGGGAGTAAACAACACAAGGACAGATTACAGTGCAAGAAAAGGAAAAAAAAACTTTATTCACCGGAATTGTCGCAAGGAATTTTAGTGCTACAGAACTCCTGTCCATAAAATATGCTGAAGAATATGGGACGATTCCTTTAGAACACAGCACAGCTATGAATAATTAGGCTGTGTGAGCTTGTGATTAATTTCAGTCATAGTATCTGTAGAAATACAGTGTCCAAGCTTAATTAAAAAAAAAAAAATTCACATATGGGACATGCTTGATACTGTTTCTTTTCATGTGATAAAATGATAACTTTCTAGTGAAGTGTTTGCTTTTCCTTCATGTTCTCTTTAAACGTATCCATCTGGTAAACACTTAACTGTACTTTCTTATGAATATTCCAAAAAAATTAAGTAGATTACATAAATTGAAGCTCTGAGCCTAGATACAATGTTTTTTTTTTTAAATGTTCCATAACCTTGGTACAGTGAGAATTTTTGTAGTTGTAACCTCTGAACTGCTTTTTAGTCTTAGCAGATCAGTGATGGGCAAAATCAAAGATACTGCCACAGGATTGAAGGGGCGGAGAGATTTCATAAGTGAAAAAGTGAAATGGAGCATGAATTGACTAGAAGGATATCTTGAGGGAGAAATATGGAAGACTGAAATGGAAGAGAGCAGAATACATACTGCAAACAGAACAAACATGGAGATGAAATACAAGTAGTACACATAAACTGGGCAAAAGAGCAACCATATTACAAACATGATATTCATATCTACCATTGTAGGAATAGGTAACTTTAGGAGGCTACAATGGTGATGGGCAATAACACTTTCAAAATGTGCACCCATTTATGCAGGGAAAGACTAAAATGTATGATCTTAGTAGAGCAGCTTTTTCCCCCCTTTTTTTAACATCCAAAATGTAACTTGGAACCAGTTATGAATCCAACAAGCATATGTAGTTACTCCAATAAAAAATGGACTGCTGATCCTTAGGTCTATTGAAATAACAACTACCTGAAAGGAGGTTGTTGCCAGGTGGGGGTTGGTCTCTTCTCCCAGGCACTCAGAACAAGAGGATATGGTCTCAAAACTGTGCCAGGGCAGGTTTAAGCTAGATGTTAGGAAGATGTTCTTCACAGGAGGAGTGATTGCCCATTGGGGTGGGCTGCCTAGGGAGGTGGTGGAGTCACCATACCTGGAGGTGTTTAAAAGGAGGCTGGATGAGGCACTTGGTGCCACGGTTTAGTTAATTAGAAGGTGTTAGGGTGGACTCGATGGTCCTAGAGATCTTTTCTAATTCTGGAATTCAGCATGTCAAATTTAAATCTGATCCATGCATTCAAGTATTGCAGAAAACCTAGACAGGCTTTCTTTACACCCGTAGAAAAAAACAGATCATTTTAGAGGGGAAAATAGTATGACCCTTCTGTTGCTACTGCTACCATTTAGAACTGAGAGTTGCCTTTTTTGCCCTTTTATGAAACTGCCATTAAGGCCTAACAGACTTTTCGAGATTTAACATTGCTCAGGTATTAAGAACTTCTGATATGTCAATATATTTAAGCAGATAAATGTTGCTAGAATGGCTTTTGCTTTCAGGGTTGCAATGAAAAGACAATTTTGCTCTGAAGGGTAAGCAACATTAAGTACATGATGCCTGGCTCATTGAGTTGTAATCTTTGATTAGGGGTTTACTTATATATTTATAAATAATAGGTGTCAAAATAGTTCTTGTCTGTTTATTAATAATGCATTTTGAGTTATCTCTCAGACTGCAGGATCATGCAGTTAAAGGATTCTGTCTGTACTTGCAAGCTGTGCAGTTACACTATTGGAATTAACTTACACTGTCGTGAAATTAACTCTGAGGAACTCATTAGCTGTGCAATATTAATTACTTGGAAAAAAAAGAAAAGATGTAAGCAAAGCTTCAGTAAACCACTGTAAAGATCAATGTCGTTATGTGGGCACAAGTGGACCTGGTGCCTAGGGACATGGTTTAGTGCTGGGTGGAGGGTTGAACTGGATGATCTGAGATATCTTCCAGCCAGATGTTTTCTGTGATTCTGTGTAATGCGGAGTACTTGTCTGAAACGGGATAAAATGTGAGGTGATGGGTACAGTCAGTGACCACCTGTCTGACCATGTTCTGCACAGCCAGAACTGGTTGAGTTTAAAAGCACATCAGAATTCCTGCCTCTTCTCTATGTCAGAAAAAAATCTGTTCCACAGGGAACTCCTTTTTTCTGTCACTTCTGAGAACAGAAGGCTGACTGTTTTTGGCAGCTAGACAACCTCCATGTCTACTCATCTTTTTTCTTTGGAAGAGTGTATGCATTTGATTTCTGAAGTCTGGTATGAGGACAATGGAAAAACAGGTTTGGCAGGAGTCTGTGCAGCTCCACCCTGGTATATTTGATTTACATTTTCTTACCTACCCAAATACAAAGATATCTTTGAAATAATCTCATCTAGGAGATTAAAATTCTGGGTGGTATTGCTCTAGAGCAGTACTAGCTTACCCTTAAAAAAAAAAAAAGTTAATGTTACCACTGTTACTTAAGCATTATAGATGTAGAATTGCTGCACAGTAACTACACAGTCTGCTATTTCACACTCTAATTTCCTGATTAAGCAGAAGAGAAATTCCCGAACTGAGTAAGTGGGAATCAAAAAAGGGCTTCAGCTTCCAGGCTTGGGCAGATGCAGTTACCTTTCTTTATGAAATTGTAAATGAAAAACAGTTTCTGATGAAATATCTCTGTGTATCAGGCAGAATCTATTCTACTATGGTGTTGCAAGAAGTTTAAAAGATTGTCAAACTGATTGGAAATCTAACATTTCCTTTGCAATTTACCCTGTTATCAATCTTGTGAGCAGTTAATAGACCTCAGCCATCACACTCAAGGCTTGTCTCATAACAGTGACTGATAGCTTGGGGACTGATATTGTGTGCCTTGAGAAATTGCCTTCTTTCTCTCAGAACCTTGACAAAGAAATTGGACTCTTTAAACCACTTAAAGGGTGATCAAAACTGTCCTGCTTGAACTAGAAGATTTTTTTGACAGTTCTTGGAACAGGCCCATAAAGGAGAATTCCATTGCTGAGATACTGCTCATAATCATGAAAAATCTCATCCTGGTAACAGTTTGCTGTGCCATAACCCTGCTGAGTTACAGGCAAGCACAGGACTAGTCAGAAAGTGTTGCCATCAAATTTTTCAGAGTGACTGTCACAGTTAAAGATTTATTGACAGTATAGAGCAGTACTTGGGAGCTGAATAAGATACTATCTACTTAGGTCTGCTGTAAAAAAGTTTGTTTTAATTTTGGCAGTAATTTGCCTTTTTGTTTCGTGTGTGAGTTGATGACTCAGTTTAAGTAAGCTACCAAAACTTTAGATACACTAATTATTTGCTTTCAAGCCAGTAATAAAAGGCTCTGGGGAAGGGGAAGCAAGCTCTCACAGGAAGGGTGAAAAAGGGCTGTGGCATTTAAAAACACAAAGCAAGAACACCGATTTTAGGTAGAGGTCTCTTAATTTTACACTGTGAAGCAAGGCAGGGTACGCCACAGGTCTATCACTTGTTTTCACTCTTACCACAGGCCTGTTTAGGAGACAATTTTCCAGTTATAACTGGAAAAGATACAGTTGTTAGCTTTTAAGTGGTAGGTTGATTGAGTGTTTTTTCAAACTAAAATAACAGTGCTGAAAGAAGCCTAGAATCAGCTGGCTAGGCATGCAGAATAAAATCTTTCTGCTCTTGACTTTGGCTATAGTAGCTTGATTTCCTTGGGATTTTAGCTGCTTGGCTTGACAGGACACTTCGGGTAACTGTTACCAACGCTTTTATTTGCTCTAGATTTATAGAAGATGTTGAGCTGTGAAAATAAGAATCCACTCTCTTCAACTGAAATGCTCTTCACTTCTAAAAAATTTGCTGGCTTGCATCAAAGTCATAAATACTATAATGTTGCTTGTGTCAGATCTCTTTATTGCACAGCCATGTGAGGAAGAGATTACCTTTTTTTTCCTCTCAGTTACCACAATAAACTTTTGATACAGAGTTGTGAGGAGAGGTAGAGGAAGGATGCCATTAAGAATGGAAGATAAAAAGAAAATCAGAGTGCTGTCTAGACACACACCCCCTTTGTTGCATGGGTGTCATCCAGCTTAAGCACTGCATTCACCTTTCAAAAAAAAAATACCTGAGCATTCTCTACAATTGCAGTCCATTTTCCCAAACACTTCTGTTAGCCACAACACTAAGAAACATAACCTTTGACTATTTTTTTCCTACTTGGTCAATTAAAAATAAGAAAATTACAGGCTCTGCAAAATCACATATAATCACTTCCAAAACTTTTTCCAAATGCTCCTCTCTATTTTTGCTTAAAAACTAACAACCAACCAACAACAACAAAAAGCTAACAAAACAACACACCATGAACAACTTCATTTTTGCATAGAAATCATATCATTCATATATTAACCTTCCAGTATCTGAAGGGAGCCTACAGGAAGGCTGGGGAGGGACTATTTACAAGGTCTTGCAATAACAGGACAAGGGGCAATGGGTTTAAACTGGCAGAGGGGAGATTTAGACTGGATGTTAGGAGGAAGTTCTTTACGGTGAGGGTGGTGAGGCACTGGCACAGGTTGCCCAGGGAGGTTGTGGCTGCTCCCTCCCTGGAGGTGTTTAAGGCTAGGTTGGATGAGGCCTTGAGTGAGCTGTGCTAGTGGGAGGTGTCCCTGCCTATGGCAGGGGGTTGGAACTAGATGATCCTTGAGGTCCCTTCCAACCTTACCATTCTATGATTCTATATTTCTACATTCAATTGTAGCAGAAGAAAATTTAGCCAATTCTTGTAATGCTATAAGAGGAAATTCTTTAATACTAGAAAAAGAATCCTTGACCTGTGCTAAGCTGCAGGTGCAGCATTGCCTGTTGCAGCACTATGTGAAGTACTAAGAGATTATTTAAACATTGTATTTTCTACTTCAAAAATTTACAAATCTTTTTTTTCTGGTGCTTTGCATGTGCTACTCAAGTACTCTCAAAAACTTTATAGTATAAAATCAAAAAGACTAAGATTGTTAAGTCCAACCATTAACCTAATACTACCAAATCCACTGCTAAACCATGTCCTACATATGACTACACATCTTTTACATGCTTCCAGGGATGACAGCTCAACCACTTCCCTCAGTACCCTGTTCCAGAGCAACCCTTTCAGTAATTTTTCCCGATGTCCAACCCAAATCTTCACTGGTGCAACTTGAGGCCCGTTACTTAAGAGAGCAGACCAACACCTACCTCACTACAACCTTGTTTTAAGTAGTTGTAGAGAGCAATGAGGTCTCCCCTCAGCCTCCTTTTCTCCAGACTAAAGAACTGTGGTTCTTTCAGCTGCTCCTTGTAAGACCTGTTCTCCAGAATCTTCATCAGCTATGTTGCAGTTTTCTGGACACACTCCAGTACCTTGATGTGTTCCTTGTAGCAAGAGGTCCAAAATTCAACAATGTCCCACTTGCTACATAAATTCAGCATGGGGCTATTTGTAAATAAAGATACTTAAGAGAATGGTCTACTTTCACTTGGGAGAGCCCTACGCTGATCAAGGTGAGGCCCCATCAATGCCATTTCAGGAGCAAGCTAACCAATAAGGCATACAAGTTTTAAATCAAACTTTCCCAAAGAATTTTTCCTTTTAGTATGGATGTGAAACTTGTCTGTTCAAAAGGGTTGCACAGAGAAATAACCACACACACATATTCCAGGCTGTACTCATGAAAAATTCATACAAAGGCCTTGTTTTACAGTCACTCTACATTACACTGGCAGTTGAGTTAATTAGAAGTAATAGGTGGCCCATATGGGGATTTTTTAATGAACACTTTGTCCAAGAAAAGAAGGCTCTTTCTACCACACTCAATACAAATGTGAAAAGAGCTGCTGCACAAATTTGAAGTGAGCTGGAATGAGAATCAAAGGCATTTGGACAACAGAATTTCCTCAGACACCAATTAAAATAGGAATCAATGGATGTGGACTCCTAAAGAGCTTTGAATCTGACACTTTGAAATATTAAAATCCACGAGTAGAAAGTCCATGTTTTGTACATTGTGAAAATGAAAATAATTAAAAAAACTCAACAAAATGAAAAAGCAATCAAAAACTCAAAACCAATCCAAAACCCACACACACAAAATAAACCCCAACATTCTGGCTTGTTCTCAAAATTATTTGCAGTACCAGAAGCCCATAGCCAAGGTTAAACTTCACTCAATTATAGACTATTAGTTGACTGGGGTGTATGTGGCCAGTTTTATAGGAAGAAAGTCTAATGGTACAAATCTACTACTATACAAGGCCCTTTGTATTCATATGTTGGCCTTGACTGTACTAGGGCTTATTATTTGCTAACACACTTGCACACAGTCTTGTGGCAAACCTAATCCATGCATATATACAGATCTTTGCTGGTTACCCCTTGTGCTTAGTGGCTCATATCCTTGTAGGTTTAAAAAAATTGAAATTTGAATGGAAATGATTCTGTCAAAGATTTGCTCATTATCATTAATAAAATAACTACTAGCTAGCATCTATGCGACATCTAGATTCTCCATCACAGAAATATGGAATCAGCTGTCAAAGGGCTTTTGAGGGCATGTTTTTCCCTTGAGATGAACTTCTTTTCCTAGATATTTATCAAATTAATTTCAAGATTTATATAACTGAGTTTTCTAAAAAACACTTTTAAAAGGAGGCTGTTTTTCTGTTAAAAAAAGAGGTAGCAGAAACAGAGGATGAAATAAAACAGCAGCTACTAGAAACTCTCATAGGACTTTTGTATCTAAAATTAAAAAAAACACAACAGAAAATGAGTCAAAACACTCAAGTTCAGTGTAGTCTATTTTTAGGGGTCTAAAAATATTCTGCTTCTATGTCTAACAGATAAAATCAAGCTTCTAAAAAATGTAAACTATATTTAAATATTATGTATTTGCTATAAAAATAGAGCATCACTTCAAGTAATGATTTGAAATTCTGTTATCTGGATGAATCATTATCCACTAAAGCTGTTCCTAAGCAGCATGCTGTCCTTGAAGGTGCTTGGAAACAAGGATAATGAAGCTGGCCTGCTGTCTGGTGCAGACAGATTCTTCTGGAACACAGCTCTACAAAGGGGAGCTTGGACAGGACTTAGAAGGATGTGGGGAGGGTTAAGCTATGTTAAGAACTTTCAGACTGACAGAAAAAAAAGCCCAAAATTACGACAACCCTGAGTCTGAGAAGATTTATTTCAATGTTGACAGCCAGAAGAGTGATTTTTTCAGGTGGTGTCCAATAAGGTGGTAAGGACTAGGAAATACAATTTGCAATTCCTCACCTATGTCACAAGTCCTTTTCTTAGCAATTCTCAGGACACCAGAGAAAAGTGAGAACAGATGCAAAGGAAGATGTGAAGTATTTCTACTCTTAGATTTTATAAGCAGATTACTATTTCCCATCCTTTTGTGTTTTGCATCCCTGAGACTTTTCAACCCACAAATCTCCAAACATCCAGATGGAAAGATAACATTATTTGTGTTTAAATTCTATGATTTAGCTCCAGGTCCCTAGTCACATTTATTTGCTTGTTTTAAGAACAATGAAAGAGTTTGCAATGCCAGTTATCTTTTGAAGATACCCACTGTTGTACTTTGTTAAAAGAAGAAACTATGGACATGCAAACTGCATTTTCTGAAGTCACTGAAAAGTATCAGTGAATATTTTCATTGTTTTTATTGCACTCTGACATGACAGTAACTGTAATACTGTAGCTGTACATTAAACTAGGCCCTTCCTCAATTTCAATAGGAAAAAAAAAGGTGGGGGGTTTTGATCTCTTTCTTGGTGTTTTATTTTTACCATTTCATGCAATATTTATTTGTTTTTCTGTTATTCAGAATACATGCAAGTATCCTCATTTTTTAAAATTCCCTCTTCCATTTTTCATCCTGGTTTCTGAGACACTGTAATGCCATTGTTGCCATAGCAATCTTTGAGGAGCACTAAGCCTTTGCATTCACAAGACAAGACAGCAGTGGGGTAATTATTAAGAAGAAAATAAATCCCTTTGAGAGTTTATTTAAGCCTCTGTATTATAAGACTAGGTTATTTCAGTCAAGTGGGAGGAAAAAGTAGGAGATTTCAATTAATTTGATGTGTGAACTAGAATGTAGCTAGCAGGAAGTGGCACATAATATACACATAATAAATGGGAGGAAAGGGATGGAATGCACATGTTCTAGGACAGGAAGATTTTGAGATCTGGGCTGCTTTAATGATGGCCCACATATAGTCCACAATTCACAAATGAAATATCCTCACACGAGAAGAAGCCCAACTCACTTTCTGCAGGAGCAGAACAAACAGATCATATTCTGGCCCATTTTGGCCCCTAACCTGAAACTTCTTCAGTTAGTCTGAGTTTGGTTTTTTTATTTGCAGTCTGTCTTAAGTACTTGGACTATCCAAATTATGACAAGACTATCTGATTCCTTTATAAGGTTCATGGAATTGGACTGAAAATTGTTGAAGCATTTAGAAGTTTATCAGAAGTTAATTAGAAGTTTTTATCCACTTGTTCCCCCTACTGCTTTTAGGTCCGGATGCCTTTTAAAGAAATAAATTCTAGTTTGGTTACTCTTCATCTGGCATTTTAAAAGTGACATTAACTAACAAAGTGAGACACAAATTAGAAAGGAGGGATGTAAAGACAAACCATATAAAGCTGCTCGTGAAGCAGTCACAGGCTGTCTGCCAACCCTGGCAAATTTTTACCAGTGTCTCATTGTTTCTGATGCAGCTTTAGGCTTAACTTGCAGCAGTATTGTGAAAAGGCTTTTCTTGATCAGCTCTGTCAGATTCTGCCTAGTGGTAGCTCAGATTGCAGAATGTGAGACATCAGCACTCAGAAGTTCTGTTCTAATAGTAAAAGTTGGTAAGTAATGAAGATAGTTTTCTCTTTGCTGCTCCCTTACACTGGAACAGCTGTTAGAATTACTCTAGCAAAGAACAACCAAAATCATGTCTCCATTAGGTACCTGGAAAATCTGAAGTGGCATCAAAAAGTTAACCAACAACACAGGCTGGTTATTCTGACTACAGTCATGTCTTTCATGAAACAATACTTTATCATTGTTTCAGCTTTTGAAGTTAGGATCCCTGAATAAGCCAGGTTAGACCCTGCTTGCTCTGGGTTACATAGTTGTGGTGTATGGGCTTGCTGTTTTTTGAGATGATGCTGTTTCTTCAGTGACATGAAACCAAGAGAACATTGCTTTAAGCAGCATTCATTTGGATGGGACTACTCTGACCCAGAAAATACTCCTTCTCTACCTCAAAAACAAGCAACTGATCTCCTGTCCCCAAACTCTGCTCCATTATCCTTTGTGATCGTAGGTGTGCTGCCTTTTGCAGTGAAACATACGTCACAGACTTTCTTTGCTCTTATTTTCCGACCCTTGATAACTTGAAATCTCTTTGGAGGTGTCTCAACAGCACCATCCGAGCTGGTAAGGGAGATGAACTTGTGTTTTTGTCCAGTTTTGTCCCACTGAAATTGTCCTGTTAATAGGCTAAGGTGAAACGAAGCGAGTGGAAATTCTGGGTGTGGGTTATAAAGGATCCCAGGAATGATAGCAGGCCAAAGACATTAGACATTAGACATTAGACATGTCTAAAATGTAGTACTCATAGTAGGATCCTGTCATGCTACTTGTCAGGAAGTGACAAAACTCTTTGCTTTATGCCACCCTGATAACATTTGTTACAGACTTTAAAAGAGGTATTATTTTTGGAGCATCTTGATTTTCAGGGAACAGTGTGTTTTCAGAGGCTGGGCATCTGCCCTTAGTAAAGAAATCATACCTGTAAATCTGCCCTGAAACAGACGTTAAGTATCAGGGCATTCCCTGACACTTTAAAATGTAAGACTTTTCTTCTCTTTTTTAATAGGTTGGTTGGTTGGTTGGTTTTTAACATATAAAACTTCCCATTTAAGTGCTACATGCTAGAAGTAACTCGCGTTCAGCACCAAACCCGTCACCAACCTTGTGGGCTGCGCCCAGCGGCGGCAAGAGGCCGCTTACTCGAGGCGACGCTCTGGTGGCAGCGCTAAGGGGACCATGGTGGGCAGGGCCCGTGAGGAGCAGAGGGTGTTCGGCTGCCTCACAGGTGCTGTGTGGAGAACAGGGTGGTGTTCCGTCATCTCACGGCGGCTGTGAGGAGAAAGAGGTGTCCCGTTACCTCTCCGGGGGCGGTAGGGAGAAGGCAGTGTCCGGCCGCCTCACGGGAGCTGAGAAGAGATGCCAGCGGAGGTGGCACCTCTCACGGTAGCAAAGCGGCTCCGCTACCGCCTCCGAGGCGGCCGTTGGGGCGGGGCAGGAGCGGCGGTGCCGCCCTCCCCGTGCCCGCTCCTCGCCGCGGTCCCGGAGAAGCCTTCTCGGCAGCGCCGCAGCCTCTCCTAGTATGGGCGTGAGGAGCGGCGGGCGACTGCGGGTGCCCGGTGGCGCCGCGGGGCGCGAGGGTGCGGTCTACCTTGAGGCGGCAGCACATGGCGGGCGGCTGCTGAGGGGAGACCCACTGCGGGCTCCCGCTCCTCCGCGGCGGGGCTAGGGACTGTGACAGGGCGGCAGGCGACCTGGGAAGGGAGAGTGCTCGTGTGCAGAAATAGTGAGGGGCCGAGCCTCAGTCTCGGGCATGGCGGAGACCTTGAGCCCCTGCAGCCCACGGGGCCAGTGTCAGCCCAACATTGGTGCCAACACGTCATCAGCTAATGCGGACACCAACGTCTCCTCGGCTGCCTCCGCACTGGTGGGCAGCAGCACGTGGAGGGCCCGGGAGCCCTACTCCATCTTCACCATCCTCATCGTGACGCTGCTGGTGCTCCTGACCGTGGCCACCTTCCTCTGGAACCTGCTGGTGCTGGTGACCATCCTGCGAGTGAAGGCTTTCCACCGGGTGCCCCACAACCTCGTGGCCTCCACAGCCGTGTCAGACGTGCTGGTGGCGGCACTGGTGATGCCGCTGAGCTTGGTGAAGGAGCTGTCGGCTGGGCGGCGGTGGCGGCTGGGCCGGGAGCTGTGCCTCGTGTGGGTCTGCTTTGATGTCATGTGCTGCACAGCCAGCATCTGGAACGTCACTGCCATCGCCCTGGACCGCTACTGGTCCATCACCCGCCACCTGGAGTACACGCTGCTCACCCGCCGCCGCATCTCCAACATCATGATTGCTCTCACTTGGGCACTCTCTGCTGCCATCTCCCTTGCTCCCCTCTTTGGCTGGGGGGAGACCTACAGCCCTGAGCAAGAGCTTTGTCAGGTCAGCCAGGAGCCATCGTACACCATCGTCTCCACCGGTGGCGCATTCTACCTGCCCCTGTGCGTGGTGCTCTTTGTTTACTGGAAAATCTACAAGGCAGCCAAGTTCCGCATGGGATGCCGCAGGAGCAACGCCGTGGTGCCCCTGCCCAAGACTGCCCAGGTAAGGGTGGGGAATGGGGAGGTGTCCCCTGCTAATTCCTTCAGGCACCGGTGCCCCTGCCTCTGCTCCTAGCCATCCCTGCACAGCGAGACAACTGGGATGTGCCCTGGGGCTCTCGTGTGAATTTAGCTCTGTTACAGACTGGACATGAGCAGTAATTAGCCAGTCAAAAAGTGCCTTTCTTGGAGAAGAGTTTTTGTCTCATTTTTTTTTCCTTTAGTGTGCTATAAAAGTGACTGATGCATTCACTGCCACTCTGGGGAGCCATTTAAAAAATTGTACCTCTCCTCTCCCTCTCTCCTTCTCCTCTCCTCTCCCTCTCTCCCTCTCCTCTCCCTCTCCCTCTCGCCCTCTCTCTCTCTCCTTCTCTCCCTCTCTCTTTTTTTTTTTTTTAAAACTTAACAGCCCTCATTGCTTGTTTGCACCGAATTTCTTTCCAAGTTGTTTTAAGTTTAATGAATGTAGTGCTTGGAGTTAATGTATAATCCTTCCAAGCACAAAAGATAACTTAATATTTACAGTGTTTTTTTGCGTGCCCTTACCTTTTACATACACGCATACAGGAATCTAAAATTCTGGGAAGTTAGATGAGCTGAGATGTTTCTGCTTAATTTTTAGGCTATACAGAAAGACATTGTTAATATGTCAGTTTTAATATGAAAAAGTATGGCTTCTGTCACAGTTCTCTCTGCAACAGCCCTCGTGTGGGCACAGCTAGGCTGGCAGGTGATTGGTTCTTGCTGATGCAGTGTCTGGAAGCTCTACTGACAAAAGAGCTCCTGTCAGGTTGAGCTGAATACCCATTTTGGAGGGGGTGCCTGTACAGCTGTTATTGAAATACCGGCAAATGCTCAAGCCAGCAGTTCTTCATCTTCCTTATATTAGCAGTGATTGACATATTAGCCTCTCCTTTCTTAACTCTGATTCTTGCATCTGCAATTGGCACAGAGTGGCAAATTTCCCTGTTGTCCCAGGAGCTTCATTTGCTGACTTAAATGAAAAGACTTTTGTGATGCCTATGCAAACTTTCACTCATCATCTAAAGGAGGAGCTGATGCCCACCTTCACGCATGCATGTTAAATGAACCCATGGATCAGGGGATCTGGCATTCAGGATGAGTTATTCTGAGTTTTCTAAATTAAGAGACGAAGACTTGCAAAGTTTTATTCTGACCCTATTTAAGCTTACCCGAGCAGAATCTCTCATGTCTATAGGAACAGTACCAGTTCCTTAGTGAATTCTGGGGAAGAATATCCAGATGCAACATTGTTCTTTTGTCACTGTTACTCTGAGTGTAAAATGCTCTCTGGGTCTCTCTCAGTTCTTATCCTGGGTGCCCTGCACTAGCTCATCCACGTAACATTAGAGGGTCCTTCAGCAGCTGGTGCTGAAGGCTGGCAGAACTTCCCAGGCTGGAGGTGTGTACAGAATCATAGAATCATAGAATGGTAAGGTTGGAAGGGACCTCAAGGATCATCTAGTCCCACCCCCCTGCCATAGGCAGGGACACCTCCCACTAGTATAGCTCACTCAAGGCCTTGTCCAACCTGGCCTTGAACACCTCCAGGGAGGGAGCAGCCACAACCTCCCTGGGCAACCTGTTCCAGTGCCTCACCACCCTCACTGTAAAGAACTTCCTCCTAACATCCAGTTTAAATCTACCCTCTTCCAGTTTAAACCCATAAAGTGTGATAGTAGCAGTGATCTCAGCTGGGTTGCACTCAAGAATTACCTGTCAGTAATGCAGTAGTGGAACTGTATGCCAGGGCTGCAGTTTATGGCCTGAGGTATAGCCAGCAGCATAGCTGGCTAATACTAGCCAGTTAATTTAAGGAGGAAAAGATCTGAGGTCATAATTCTCCTATGGCAGTAGAAATGCCTTAAATAAAATTATGCACCAAGTGGAACAGTTGTGATGGTACCTTGATGTTTTTGAACAGTGCTTTTCAGCCAACAGAGTCAGGTACTAAAGTGCTTTGTAGGTTGCCATATATGTGTATATGTATATGTATATGTATATATACACATATATATACATATATATATATACAGAGAAAGGGCAGCTGTCTCCATGCTCTAAGCTGGCATGCATACTTTGTTTCTATACACTTATAGAGGTTCTGAATAGGATATTTACAATATAACTATTCTGAGTAATTTTTGTTTAAAATTTTACTTGTGGAAGTGAAAAACACTTCCTAAGCCATTAAAAAAAAAAAAAAAAAAAAAGAAGGAAATCAGATGAGGGAGATGGACTTGAAACATCTGAGGTGCTTCTGGTTTTACCAAGAGTTTGTTTCTAAGTTTCTCTTAAAGGACGATGCAGAACTGAGACCCTAAATTTACATTCCTGTTTGTCTAATTATACTCTGACACACCTTGTTGACTGTAGGTAAATAGTCCAACTGAAATAAGTGAGACTGCATGAAGAACAACAGACACTGCTGAATAGTGCTCATTTAAATCAGTCACTTGTACCCAGCAAAATCAAGGATGACAGAATCTGAGTGTCAGGTTTACTTATAGTAATTGCAGAGTCTGGATTAAATTTCCATGTGAAGAATTGAAAATGAAGTTCTGTTGAATGTTGGATGAATTTGGATGATTCTGATTTTGTTTCTTTCTCCTCTCTCAAAGTACCTTGCATATAGTAAGTAGACCTCTTCCAGGCCTTACCAGCTTTGTGAGAGTCCTTCCCACTTTAGATAATATCAAGCCTCAGAGCTCCAATGGTGCAGTGTTGTTCTGCGTGTTGGCCCATTCAGCCTCTCCAACTCATGTAGCCAGTCAGGACAGTATGAGTGAGAAAATAGATTTTCTTTTTCTGAAGGAGTCTCAGGCCTTTTATTTCTTATTTCTGCTCCTCACTGTACAAGTAGAAAAGATGGGTCAGGAAACAAAGTGCAACTGTCCAGAAGAGTGGTAGCAGATATCAGGTAGGAAGGCAGGCAGGAAGCAAAGTGGAGTGGCCAGTGCTTTCCTGGGAGGAAGGCAGAACTATTTCTGCTTACAGCAGAAAAAAATCCTTTGGGAGAAAGGAGCTGTGCTTTTCCCTATCAAATGTACCATTCGTCGTGTGGAGCATCCAAGAAAGTGTAGCCATTTCTTATGTTTTGATCATTCATTGTGGATTTCAATTTTTCATGTTCTTGTTCAAAGAGTAAGTAGTATGCCAAAGCTGCTCTGAGGCAGTAATGATCTTTGCTGAACCAGTGTAATAGGCAAGACTGAATTTGTGCTAGTAAGCCAGGGTTGCTTGATGCTTACCCTTTTTAGTGTTGTCTTGTTACTGCAGACCTTGGATGTACAGGACAAACACATACAGTATCTGTCATGAAGGAACATTAATAATGATCTTCAAAGTTATAATGCATATTTAAAATCAAGGGATTTCATCAGAAGCTCCTTGGTGTCGTGTGTCTTATAATGGTGCTAGGAACGCAGGAATTGGGCTCATACAGCTCTAGGAACAAAACAACAGCACTGTCATTTAACTACTGATCAACATACAAAAGAATGAATTCTGAAACTAAAACCAAACTCCTTTGTGTCCGAGGAAGAATTTGTATTAAAGAACTCTTTTTCTTCATTTAGCTTTCTTTATCATATTCTCACTTGACTGTGGTCATCTCTGCACTTTTACAGAGCCTGTCGTTCTGGAAATGGTCAATTTCACCAATTCAGAACATGATTCTGGCCTCAGAGTAGCAGTCCTTCCATACCAGCTCTTTTATCCACTGAACTGCATCTTTTGGAGCAGAGTCCAGGGGGAGGAAAGGGCATCTGTGCCCAAGGAATAGTGTGCTACTAGCACACTAGAGTGAACAGTGTGCAACACCATGCAGAGATGCTCACATACAAGAGACATCTCCAGCATAAACAAAGGCATCTTTGTGGGTTGCTTTAATTTACAGTCTGTGACCACTTTTCCCCCGTCACTGCCAGCTTCCCAGCATTCATCAGTAGGCCCAAAATGAAGGGGAAGGTTTTGTGATGGGGAAGGTTTTATACTGGCCTTGTCCTTTCTTCCATGTGGCACAAGGGTAGTGGTCAGGTATCGTGACTTAAAACAGAAACTGGAGTCATGTAAAGCTGCAAGGACTGACGCTAGAAACTGCAGAACTGATAGAGTCAACTCTATTTTTAGTTCAAGAAACTCACAACTTGCAAGGCTGGAAAGCAGCTACATGATCTTTTTGGCCTGTGCTCTTGTTCAGACAATGCCAAATTACAGTGCATTCCCCCATGCCTGCATAAGAAGGGGAATCCTTCAGTTTGGTTCCCCTGACAGCACTGTGTGCCGCAGCAGTGTTTGCCTGCAGTAGACTAACTAACTTCCTTCCACGTTCTTTCTGTGGGTTGGCTTATAACAAACAGCCTTGACAACATAGTTTTGGGGGCTGGTAGTTGTAGCAAGGATAATCTTACACCAGCCTGGCCAGGGAGATGAGTCAGATCTGCAGCAAATCATATAAAGAGTAAAAAAAACATTTAAAAATTGAAATGATAGTGAAAGGTTGGACTTTTCCAGACTTGCAGTTTGCACTGATACATATTTTTTGACATGAACAGCACTTGAGGTTAAATCCATGTTTGACTTTTTAAAATCTGGTGGAATTGTCCCCTAATGACTCAGTCCCCATGGCAGGGATGAGATGCTGGCAGTGCTGTAGTAGGTGTGCATGGTGCCCAGGCAGGGAGGGAGTGCAGTGCTGGAGCATCTACAGGGGCCTCACTAGAAACCCTCTGTAGAGTCTGGTTATTTTTGCAATTGTACAAGCCAGGAGCACCTGGCCAGTGGATTTCAGGCTTGCCAAGTGGCAGCATTTATGTCAGGGGCTGGCACTTAGAACAGTACCCCATGTCGGGAATGCCCAAGAGGTAGGAGTTGCTGCAGGTGATCCTGATAGAGAGCCAGCTGAGAAAGGGTTGTTCACAGTGTGTGTGGCTGGTCAGCTGGAAACAGCATGCTGGGTGAGCATTAGGCACTGATGATCATGGAAAGCTGAGCTTTCCTACAGCTTCCAAGGTGTGTATGCTTGTGTCCTGGTGAAGGCCCATAACGAAAGACCTTGCTGAACAGGGATAGTAGTAACCTTTTCAATAACATTTTGTGTATTCTTTCCAAAGGTTTTCTCATGGTAAACTGAAGCCAACTATCTCGAGTCGTCCAGGCATATTTACATGGTTTACTTCAGGAAGAGTTGCATGAGAGACCTCATCATTTTTCCTAAAGCACCAGGATTCTGTTTCCACTTTTACTATGATTCCTATTATTATAACATTATTCAGAAGTCCCAGGCAGAAATAGTCAAAAAAAAAGGAGAAAAAAAAAAAAAAGAAAAGCAATGACAACAGAGAAAGCAGAAGAAGGAAAGTAGATAGGAAGACAACTGCTGCTCTGTAATTTACAAAAAGTACCATGATCTATTTTCACTTACCCTGTAGTATTTAGAGACCAATGGACTCCTCCGACTTCAGTAGGAGCTTGACTGAGCTGTAAATGCATGCTTCATTAAGAAAAACACCAGAAGGACTGTGGTATCTTCCATCAAAATAATTAGGTAACTTTTTCTCACAATGTGAAATTAAACTACAAGAGTCACTTCTAGCAAATTTGGCAGTTCAGTTATAAGCCTTCCAAAACCTGAAGTACCGAAAAGAGAAGGCTCTGATTTGATGATAACACACTGCAAGCTCTGTCTTTTGAGTAAGAGTTGAAGGTTAAATGTAGTGCCAAACTATGCCTGGTGCCAGTGACAAAGTTCTTTGTATGGCTCTTCCCAAGAGGCTTTCTTATATAGTGATTCCTCAGGGCTAAGACGTAATCTTTCAGGGCTGCTTGTCACAAATTTGTCCTCATGTCATACATTCATCCCTTTTTGCTCAATGTGATTAAGGATGTGCAGAGCAAGTTCTTCTGCAGACAAATGATGTGATCCTTGCTACATGAGGGGTGTCCCATTTTAATTGTCAGAACAGATGTGATTTTCATTTTCCTCCATTATTTGCCCGCTCCCATAATCTGCTGTTCTTACATTCTGCAGCCATGTGTCACGCCTGAGGGTGAAGACAAGGATATCCATCTTGAAGAGTGATTGTCCAGCCATTGCCAGTGCTTCCCTCTCTGAGCTGCTATGCTCATACTAAACTGAGGCCCTCCATCTATTATAAAGCTTGCAGAAAGGTAGCAAGTGCCTGTGGAACACGTAGCTAACCTGAAACATGTCATCTTTGGGGTGGTGTTGAAGCCTTGCAGTGCTTGCAAATTGTTGCTTCAGCGTATTTTCAAGCCTCAGGTTGCATCCTTAAAATGTTTATTTTATCATGTTGTCTTCATAACTGTAGTCCCTAGAAGAACTTGAAACTTCCAGATATTGTAATCTCCAGGGATTTCTGGATAGACTCTAAGCACATAGAATAGCTTATGCCCAGAACCTCTTTGCCAGTCTCACTGCTGCTGAGAGCATTGTACTGTATGCAGAGCGCAGATGGATGTCTTGCCTTGGCAAGGGAGGAAACATGAAGCATTCTTGGTGGCCTAAGCTCATGACATTTTTTCCCTGTATTGTGTAACTTCTGCTGAAGCCAGAGTTTGAACTGAGGGCTGATTGAAGTGGTGTTTTTTTGGCAATGCAGTGGGTTTTTTTTTTTTTTTGTGAGAATACTAAGTAGATCTGAATGAAATAAATGGCAGATGGCAGAAGAGAGAAAGCGAGGACCAGAAAATTCTGCTTCTCCAGCAAAACTTTTCTTTGATTATAACCGAACCTATTGCAAGCTAATTCAAAATGGTGGCACAGTGCCTGAGGATACATCATCTTCAGGTGCTTCCTGCTGCTCCCATTGTCAGGTACTGTGCTGGCACTGAGACCAGGCTGCAGCTGGTACAACACAATGTTCCATTCCTCTCCAGGAGGAAGACATGCCTGTAAGAAAGGCTCTGTCAAGGAGGAGCAGAAGGCACCTGAGTTCTGTCATTCACTGACAGGTTTACTTTCCACAGAAATATTTCTAAAGTACTCACTTTTATTTCAGCCTTTTATCATTTTGGGAGGGATAATGAAATATCAGCATTTTCCAAAGATCATACACATGCCTCAACACTTCCTTAAACCAAAATCCCAGTCTTAATAAAAAAAAGGTGCTGATGGAAAAAAAATCCTGTAGATTTAGGTGAGTTTTTTAGGGTGTGCTCTGTCCCTTCTGCAGAACAAGTGGTAGTGACAAGCTCCTGCACCCACCAAGGATGGGATTTTGAAGAAAGTTAGGCTGAAGAAATTAGCTTTATCTTGTAGTTGACAATCAGGCATTTGTAGCAGGTGCCTCCCTAATACCTTAGGGAAATGACCCAAAGGACCTGCAACAGAATGAAATTAATTTATGAATTCAAGCCTGAGAAAGCCTGAAGATCATGTAGCAGCCTCGAAAGTCTGCTGTAGGGATAGACAGAAGGCTCCTGCCTTTGTTAGCCTTCTGTAACAACCTGATTTCCCACTAGGTATCAAGGCACCCTGTAAAATAAACTGAAAAAGAATGCCCACAACACACGTGGCATTGGTTACTCTTTATTTAGCTTTGTCAGTCACATTCAGCAGCTTTTCCAACATAATGAGTAGTCTGGTAATGTTGGCACTCTGGGGCATTTTCTTTCTTCTAGCACAGAAGGAACAGAGTTGGGGGCTTTTGTGGTAGGTGCACAGATGTCGTGCTGTCATTTAAAAGTAATGCTTCACTCAAACAAATTGTCTTGGTAAGATTCCATGTTTGCTTTTGTTTTGAGGTGAAGGAAGCTTCCCATGAACCACAGATGGTGTTTACAGCTCGTCATGCAGCTATCACTTTCCAGACAGATGGAGAAACATGGAAAGAACAAAAAGAAAAAAAGGCAGCTCTGATGGTTGGCATCTTAATTGGAGTTTTTGTACTGTGCTGGATCCCTTTTTTCATTACGGAACTAATAAGTCCTCTCTGTTCCTGCAACATCCCACCCATCTGGAAAAGCATCTTTCTTTGGCTCGGCTACTCCAATTCTTTCTTTAATCCTCTCATTTATACAGCATTTAACAAAAATTATAACAATGCCTTCAAGAACCTTTTTGTAAAGCAGAGATAAAAGGGGACAGAGTGGGGAAAACAATTCCTTTATTGCATAATGCAGAGAGCTGTTAAAGAAAACATGCCTGTAATATGCAGAGTTTTCATGTGCGAGAGCTACTTGAGGGGATTTAGGAACAATGAAAAAGAAGATGGATGATGTTTGGATACAAACCTATGGACAGTTTACAGTTCCCCCTTGGAAAGACTTATATGCTGCTCCAGGGTTTGGCAAAGAAGAATGAAGCAATGAAGACCTCCTGTCTGCTCTTTGGATCAATATGTGTTACGGTCTGCAAGTGAAGCACTGCATGCGTCCAATACCACGACTGTCAAATCTTAACTGGGCTGATCTCATCCAACAGCTACGAGTGCCATGCTGTAGTGCTGTCATCATTAACAAAGGCATCAGTGGGAACTGCTAATTGAGCTATACTGAAATGTTTGTGAGGTGGGCAGGATGCTGGCTTCCTTTTGGAGTTTTATTTGGAAGGGAATAAACATGCTGTATTCAATCAGTGTTTGAACTGAGGTGAAATTAAAATGTATGACTAAGCAGCTCAAAACCACACCCTGGTATGATTGAAGGGCTGCATGTTCACTAGCAAGCATCAGTCCTTGGTGGGAAGTCTTGGTGAAATACAGGTCTGTTACGTCCCCTGGGGTTAAGTGAAATTTTAGAGCCAGGAGTAAAATTATTCAGAGCTACTGGGAATGCCCTCAAATCACTTACATGGGAGGAGGGTGTAGTGCGGAGTTCTCATTTGCATTGTACTCTCTCACTCTGCAGGGTTCAGGCTTTTCCTGTTTGCTGAAACCCAGGTGGGTGAGCTCAAGACAGACACCTCACACCTCCAAGTGAAGGGGGACTATTTGCATTATTTTTTTCATTCTGCCATACACATGCATGTGGTTTGCAAACACTAATCACAGGTTTGGGGGAAGCCACACCTGTCTGCTTGGCTGTTATAGGCGACTACCTGCACTGCAATGTCGGGTCCATGCACCACAAAGGTCGTGTTCATCATCTCACCTGAGTGAAGTCCAAAATTTGTCAGCTTGCATCAGCATCCTCATATTGTAAGAAAGGTACTGATGCCATCAGGTCTAAGTCACTCTGGAAACTCACAATTGACTCAACATCAAGCCTTAAATTGTTTTTCCAGGACTCAGCAAATGCATCCCCCTGTCCCGTCAATACAAATATAAATAAAAGACAAGTATTTCCATGCATACTGCTAAATCTCTCTCTTTCTATATTTGTCTTCTAATGGGTTTTTACTTCCTTCCCTTAACAGGGATGCTTGGCAGCCTTTTACTGACAACAGAGTCCCAGCACCCTCTCCCATCTCCTCCTAAAACTTCTTTAGATACTGTAAAGGCAAAACAATGTAGCTGTGATGGGGCTGAACAACACCACAGGTCCCTCTGAAGCCGAGGTGTCACTTTCTACACCCCCTTTCTCTGCCAGTTTTGTGTTTTCTGTTGCTTACCCAACCCTTTGATTCAAAGTGTATCCTCAGGCAAACAACACAAATCTGCACAGAATGACTAAGTCACAGATATCAGTTGCAGCAATATACACCACTGGCATCTTGATCTCACTGCAGTGCATCACACACACAGCCTCATCTCTGATAGCTACCAGGTCAATGGGCACTACGTGGATACAAGTGGTGACCACAAAGCTCCTACCAGTGTCTTAGTATCCTGGCAGGCTGGTGCAAGCAGTGGCAGCTAGGTGTATTTCCCTCTGCTAGGGACTCATGTACTTAACAGCTGTGTCACAGAAATATTATCAAATGTCTATATCTTGTACTCTGAAAAACAAGTAAGATAAAGTGGACTTTGCTGGAGTGTAGCCTAAAACGATTTATGTAGCCAGTGATGTCAAATTGAGGTTCATGTCAGGTATATGGGCAGCTTAGACCGAAGCAAGTTCCAGCTCCTTTCTAAACAAGTGATTTAAACAAATACCACTGAACCACATTCCTCCAGTTCCTGAAGGGAACTGCCTGGCCTCATCTTACTAGCACAGTGTGTGGTGATATCAGCACTGCTGTACATCACGCTGCATCACTTTGAAACTCCAGTGTGACCTGCTGTGTCTGCAGCCACAGCCACCTGTATACCTTAAATACCTTCAGATGCTTCTCCTCTCAGTTTCAATGGGAATTAAGACATTTTGATAACCTGCAATTTCAGAGTTGTTAGTGGTTCAAACTTCTGAAGGCCAACTTCAGTAACTGTCTCCCTTGTGAATCTCAATTTGCCTGCATACAGAATAGTTACACTTCAGACTAGTGTTTGGAGGCCTAATTAAAGCAGAAGGAAGAGACATATGTAGGAGTCTAAAAGTTACTAAAACCTGCAGGCCTTACACATAACCTTTGATGAATTGTCATTACTCTAAAACCCAAAATGATGGCATGGAAAAAGAAATGATGAAAAAGAAAATGGCATGGAAAAAGAAAAAGAAAATGATGGCATGGAAAAAGAAAATGATCATTTCAACAACCTAAGCTGGTGGTTGAAAAGCATACAAGTCTGCATGTGGCCACTCCTGAAGTTTCCTATAACCACACTTTGGTCAAGTTTTAGTGCCTGTACCCCATCTGCCAGGCGAGATGAGCCACTACTAGCATGTAGATCTAATACCAACCCTGCTGCACTGAAGTTCAGGCCCATCGCAGTCTGTAGCTGCAGCAGACATTACTTCCAATCCCAAATGCCAGCTGACTGGAGGAACACCAAGCTCCAGTTCCAGTGCAGGAACCCTTCCAAGAGGCGACACAGATTTTGGTGTAGGTTTTACCACAGCTTGGCACCTGGAACTTGAGAGAACACCATCAAGCCCGAAGAGCACTGTGCGGCACACTGTAGCTGTGCTCTACACCGGTATTCCAGCAAACGCTGAAGACATGGCAGGGCTGTTTTCAGCTAGCTCAAGAACTGTAGCAGGGCCTACTGACGCAGCACACAATGCAGCTCTCCACCTCCTCAAAGATTAATTTAACTTCCTTAGGAGGTGAATCTGAGCCTCTGTAATTTTACTGTGAGAAGTTCTTGGGATAACTAGTTTAGTGCTCTGCCCACCCAAGCATCTGTGACAGCAGTGTGTTACAGAATGACAGGCTTCCACCAAAAGCAGCCTGCTTTCAGATTCACCCAGAGGCGACAAGAAACAAGCAGAGCTTTAATTTCACAACAGTGGTTTAAGAAAGCTCTTAACAAAATTGGCTTCCCACACTGTCTCTGTGCATGCCTGCATTTGGAAGATTAAAAAAATCCTGGATTTTAATCACACTGAATCTGAGCTTAGTGTGTGTGTGGGGAAATATGCTAATTTGAGTTATACCCTAACCTGATGGATGCTGCTTCAGGATGTTGCTTCCCACTTAAAGCCAGAGAAGGCATTAACATCCCCTGGCCTTCTGCACAGCACATATAGTGTCTTACCCGTGGGTTTGTGCACCAAACCCACTAACCTGGCGCAATGGGAACATAACTGCTGGATAGGCATCAGCCTTGATTAACAAAAGTTGGAACTCTGGATCATTTCCTACCTCCCTTGTTACTTTATTTCTGTGATTAATTGCTCTCATTATTAAAATTTGCAACTTTGTTTTAATTGGAAAAAAAAAGAGGAAAATCAGGCATGTAAGCACTGTTCTTTCTGGCATGTCAAGCACTAGAGTTTAGATCTCACACTGTTGCTGTGTTGTTATCTTTGGCTTCAAGATGGACCAAAGAAAATATGGTAAATACAACTCTCATGTGAACTAAGATAAATGATACAGAATCTTGGATATCCAAATAGAAAAAGTAACAACGAATCAGCTATTCTGAAGAAACATTTGGCACTGCTTAGATGTATGGTCATTTATTTCTCCAAACAGAAGTTGGCAAGTTGGGGTACACCACTCACCCACCTCTGCTTGTACACAGTGGACCATGAGTTTTATTTCCTGACACCAAATCTGCTCCTAGAAAAACACACTGGGGACTATTGCTCAGCAGAAGGCACAGCTCTGAGAAGCCTGCAGCTGTACCAAAATTAAAACCTCAGTTTGATGTGCTGTTGAAATCCACAGATTGTGCAGAAACCAAAGAGCTCTGGAAGATGAATGTGAACAGAAACCACCAGTAATTTTCTAAGCTTCTCCTTGCTCCATGAAAACCACATCTATGCTACAGCTTCCACAAATAACAGCTCCGCAGTGATTTACTACTGATCAGGAACTCCTGATCTTTCAACTTGTCTCTCCTTCCAGATAGCTGCTTGACATGAGAATTCCCAAGCCCTTCCTACATGAAGATTGAGACAAAAAGAGATGAGAGGGTTTACTCTCAGAATACAGGTTGACAAACCCCTGCAAGCAATACCTCACAAGACCAGTCTACATCAGTCACAAGGACACCAGGTATCACAGAATCACAAAATGCCAGGTTGGAAGGGAGCCCAAGGATCATCTGGTCCAACCTTTCTAGGTAATTGTATAGCTTAAATGAGATGGTCCAGCACCCTGTCAAGCTGAGTCTTGAAACTGACCAATGCAGAGGAATCCACTTGGGAAAGCCTTGGGAAATTATTCCAGTATCTGTTTGTTCTCATGGTGAAAAATTTTCCTCTGGAGTCCACTTAGAATCTCCTCTGGAGTAGCTTGTACCCATTACCCCTTGCCTTTTCCATGTGAATCCTTGTAAAAAAGGGAGTTTAGCCACCATGTACTGGTATGTGGTAATAAGGTCTCCCCTAAGCCTTCTCAAGGCTGAACAAACCCAGTTCTCCCAGCCTTTCCTCATAATGCAGCTCTTCCAGTCCTCCAATCATTCCTGGCCCTTCTCTGGACGCTTTCCAGCCTGTCTGCATCTTTTTTGTGTAGTGAGGACAAAAAGTATGAGCAGCCACCAATAGCTGCTAGGTGCAACATGGCCACTAGCCCTGCCTGAAAAAAAAGCATCTATAGAGAAAACACTTGCCTCCAGGTCTAGGGTCCAGAGCCTTAAAAGCCTCAGATGCCAGCTGGCTGTGTTTGCAGAGACGGTAGCCATGACTGCAGAGATACTACATGAATAAACAGGCTTCTCTTTATAATGTCTTTTAGATAAGAGACTATCCACCACCCAAACAAGTAAGATGTGTGTATTGCCTTGTACTTGTGCCCTACTTACATGCCTAATTTAGCAAAGCCGGCTCTGAGGAGGTGGGTGAACCAGCAAAGCACAATTCTCCACCTTCTCTTTCATGAGTACGAGCAGCTATACAAAATGGGACCTAAAGGAAGTGATGCCCTCTCTCTCATGCAAGTCACTTTACTTTTCTACAGAAATTTCAGCCAAGTTTTGCTATCTCCTGTATAACAGGGTATAGCCACACCATAGTATCTGTGGAGAATAAAAGGGTACAACCTGCCTCTTTGCCACACAGTAAAACGCTTTTGTATGTCATACATTTCTCCCACTCAAATACTGTTTGACTCAGAAATGTATACACTAAAGTCACACTTCTGGATAATAAAACTTATGAAGGGAGCTGGGGCTGTTTAGTTTGAAAAAGAGGAGGCTGAAGGGAGACCTCAACACACTCTACAACTACCTAAAAGGACATTGTGGAGAGGTTGGTGCTGGTCTCTTCTCACAGATAAGTGGTAATAGAACAAGAGGGAAAGGCCTCAAACTGCAACAGAGTAGATTCAGACTGGACATTAGGTAAAAATTTTCACAGTAAGAGTGGTCAAGCATTGGAATGGGCTGCCCAGGGAGGTGGTTGTGTCACTAACGCTGGATGTGTTTAAAGGTCCTTTAGGTGTGGTGCTTGGGGATATGGTTTAGAGGTGAACTTTGTAGAGCAGGCTTATTGGTTGGAATTGATGATCCCAAGGGTCTTTTCCAACCTGAATGTTTCTGTGATTCAACGAGCAGAGAATGAAATAAAGAGGAAAAAACTTTTAAAAAAGAAAAAAAAAAGGTCACATTTTAATTTGCCTTCCTTCAAATCAATAGTGACTTACTGACTAGGTGCAGTACTCCATTCATTTTGTTATCCTGTAACAAAAAGACTTTGTTACAGGATTTTATCATGCTTGCATTAGGTCTAAGTCACTGATTTCACTCTCAAAACACATTTTACAAGTGCACTTGTGGAACTACACTTCAGGAAAACTGCAAGAGTTTGAAAGGTAAGTGAATGCCTGAAGTTCTGAGATTGCCTCAGCTTCTGAAACAAAGAGTGGACTTTACAGTAGTTTCTTCATCAGCATATAAAACCCAACTGAATGTACAGAACTTCAAACTAAAGCTCTCAGCAGGCTCCATCAATGAAAAGAAAACCAAGCTCCGCTACAAGTTCTGTAAATACTATTTTGCAAGCCTGGTAATACCAAATGAATTCAAGGTGAGGTCTTTCTCTTTTATTTGTCAAAGAAAACCAGCAACACTGAGATATATTTCTGAAGAAACTCTTAGCTCCTCCCTTGCAACCAGCTGAAATGGAAAACAAAGACAAATTCTGCTTGCTATAGGTTTGTATACTCCGTCGCATACACACATTTACACTCACAATTCAGTGGCTCAGCTGCACAGCTCCAATCTGGGGACATTAAAAATATTTTTAATTTTGGAGAAAAAAAATGGTATAATGATATAAAGAAACCTTAATTATTCAGCAAAGACATGGTACACATGTAGACCTTACTGCTGTCTACAACTACCTGAAGGGTGGTTGTGGCCAGGGGGAGATTGCTTTCTTCTCTCAGGCAACCAGCACCAGAACAAGGGGACACAGTCTCAAGCTGCGCCAGGGGAAGTTCAGGCTTGAGGTGAGGAGAAAGTTCTTCACTGAGAGAGTCACTCCCCACTGGAATGGGCTGCCCAGGGAGGTGGTGGAGTCACCGTCCCTGGAGGTGTTCAAGGCACGTTTGGACATGGCACTTGGTGCCATGGTCTAGTCTCAAGGTCTGTTGTAATGGGTTGGACTTGATGATCTTTGAGGTCTCTTCCAACCTTGCTGATACTGTGATACATCCAAGTATACTGACTTTAAGGCATTGCCTTCCTTTCTTTGAAAATTCCACTTAAAAGTTACTTGCTGATGTTGGCCTTCACTTTGACAAATGTCATCATTTCTACTGAAAGCCAAAATGAACTCAGCTGCTTCTGTTTAGCAGGACTGTCATGTTTATAATGTCAAAGCATCTTGGATACAGTTCCCAAAAATCACCTTCCCACGAGTAGTCATGGCATGATGTGTACTTGTGCCTCCACACAAACTGACTGTGGACAGCCTGATGTAACAGTTAAGCCTGACAGTTATCACATTAAGGAAATGGTGAAATGAAGTTGACCATTAGAAGTGTTTTGCCCATTTTGATTCCTCCCCAAGTATCAAAAGAAATGACACTGTCATATACAGCCTGAAACAGAAAAGAAGGACCAGCTGACATTTTCCGTACCTCTCCAGCCTCCTCCTCCTTGTTTTCACACCAGAATCTGAAAGCAAAGATAGTGTCCATCTGCCCTGGACTTCAGTCTGCTGTAGAGAGAAACTGGCTTGTTACAGTAAGTTATAATCTGGACTCTGATTTATTTTCTATGAGCAGTAACTATATCTCTTCACAACCCCCAGATTTACATTTTAGTCAAAATCACCTGCTCCTAGCTCAAGCTAGTATTTTTATATTCCATGTCAAATCTCCAGATTACTGTGTTTGTAGCAGGTAAGCATGAAGTTCAATGTTTTACTGAAAAAATAATCACAAAATCTATTCTATGTGTAAGCTCACTACTTACCCTGCCTAGGAAATTTTGCTTGATGTTAAAGCAATACTGATGAAAACAATAAACCCAAACAGAAATGTCCATTCAAGTTGATACTGTTTTAAGAAGTGCATGGTATGCAAATACATCACAGCCTCAATTCACAAACAAGTTATCTGGGTGCCAAAGTTAAATTATTCAGTGTACAAATTAGAAAGAAAAACAATTATTGCTTTTATAGAGACCTAATATCAAAGCTGACTACAGAAAGTCTCCATGTAGCATTCAGTGGAAATTTCCGTCAAAGAAGGAACTTGAATGTAACTTTTTTCCTTCTTTGAAAGGAATCTGAATGTAATTTTGCTTGCATTATTTCAATAGCTCTAGCAAGACTGACCTTTTGAATAGACACAAGAGGAGCAGCCCATATATATTCAGTCATGGTTACATAGTGTGTGTGGGGTAAGTAACTGTACTGATTTAAACTGACTGGCCTCACTAGGAAGGACAAGGGATGAGGGGACTAGGCCACTCCCAGCCAGCAGCAGAAAGCAAGCTGGATCGCCATGCTAATGTCATGCTCCGGGGTTACCTGATGTCTGTGGGACTTGTAATATATTCTACAGCTTATAAAAGGTTCCTGTTCTAGGATTTTGGTGTTTCTTCTCCAGTTTCTGGGCTGGCGTTCACCTTTTTGTTCCAGTTTTGGTTTTAAGTAGCGGCAGAGGTTTTCCAGTTTCGACGGCTGTATACGCCGGGACCTTTTCTCCTGTTTTCTTTGTTTTCCCTCTGTGTAATCTGACATCCCTGCAATAAAAGCAGTAAACTGTCTTTATCTCAAATGACATTTTGACTTTTCCAGCTCCCTTCCTCCTTACCCACCCAGAGGAGAGTATGGAGGGGTGGGAAGGGGGTGAAGAAAACCCTTCTGTTATAACTGGACTGCAGGGACTCAGCTGCCAACTGAGTTAAAATAAGGACAGTCCACCTTTGGCACCCCAGAGTGAGGCACACCCCTGAGGAGCTCAGGGGTCAAGTCAAGATAATGAGAGAATTCAGTTCTGCTAGAGTAAACTTGTTCACCTTGTGTTTGCTTTACCATGTTCCCCTTCACGTTAAGGCATTCACTTTTCTGGTTGCATTGTACTGTTACACTCCACAAGCTCTTCTGCATTTTATGTACTTGTATTCCCTGTGGTGTCATTGGTCATCTTGGGGAAATGGCTTAAGGCAGGGGTGGTATTTTGCTGTTTAATGGCATATCAGCTCTGTTATGATTGGCACAGTAAAGCATCCTTCTGAGTGAATATTGACACAATTCATCTTCTAATGCTCTAATGCTTTCGCAGTTCAAAAGCGTATTAAGGATTCTGAGGCGAGTTCCACCTTAAAAACACAACAGCAGAAGGTCACGAGATTCCAAACATTCTTTATTTCATATTTGCTGCCATAGAAAGTAATCAAACAGCACTGTCATCAGTGTTAGTGGGAAAAGAGAACATGGGTTTTCTTCCCCCAAAGACGTGATGTACATTAAGAAGTCAGTCCAAAAACCCTGATGTTAAGTACAAAAAAAGCAACTGCCTGAATTATAAAATACTGTATATACAGATATAAAAATGTTTCAGAAAGTGTTCCATAAAGTTTCTAAACTTTCAAGGGCAAATCTTCAGTAGGGTAAATAGGTCTTCAAAGGTGAGCATCAGTTCACCAAGCAGAATGTCTAACCTTGGTCTTCCTCTATTAAACATGACACAGACTTTGATTTCTGTCCCAGCCAGGGAAAACATGATGGTCCTACTGATTAAGGTGGTGTTTGTTTGTTTGTTTTTTTCCTGGAGCTCTTAATTTAACAAGCACACACTCTATATAAAAAAGAAATTTCAAATAAATTTATACAGCAGCTAGTCTTTATAAAAATATAAATCTGTAATTTTACACCGGGAATTATCCAAGGTTGAGTTTTTGTTTTCTTATGTCTTAACCATTACAAATTAATTTTTATCCTTTGGAATATTATCTATGGCTAAAGTGTAAATTTCAACAATGCAAAGTTATTAGCTGGTGAAGAGTTTCAAGGATCTTGCTCTGTGGGATTTTTTTAGGCCAAAATTAACAAACCATAGCACTCTGCAGTGGTCATCTTGTGGTACTGGGCACGTTACGCAGCGCAATCCACTTATTCCAGAATCTTGACCTAATGAAACATTAAAACCCAAACAAAAAGCATCTCTTTATCCTTAACTGTGGGGAAAAAAAAAACAAACCAAAAACCAAAAACCAAAACCCAAATCCAAATAAATAAAATTAGACAATATTTCTATTTTGCTGTACTGTGTTAACTCTTTACTGTGTAGTGGAGGCAATAATGGATGATACAGCCATGTGATGAAGGAATGGCAAACTTAATACATACTGGAAAAAACCCAGACTTTTACAGCTCTGTGTGTGTATATATATATATTTTTATATATATCTATATATATATATCTACATTGCAGTTATAACTGTCACCTCCCAAAAGAGAGTAGATGGACTGAACAATCTATAAACTTCTCCAGCTGGAATTCTTCAGGAAGAACTAGCGTTCAGCTTGGACTGCAGGATTTCATTCTTACGGCACTCCTGTCAACAGAAAGCAAACAGCTGCTCTTAACTCCAGTAGTTATATCTTCACATCAGCAAAATTCAACCCTTTTATATCAAAAGATCTCCAGAATCCAAAGCAGTCTGGAGTGTGGGATGAGCTGAAGATAATTGTGATTAATCCAGAGTCTTACTGCAGTGGTAATATTCATTAAATTTCATGACATTCAAGCCAAAATGAATGCTGCTTGACCATTCATTAAAAGTTGTTACAAGTAGCTAAAGCAAATCTACCTTTTTCCTTCTAAATAAACCTGAAATTGAGATTACTTTCAGGTGATCTAGAATTTCACAAGACATTTTGTAAAAAAAAGTCAGTGTTCAGAGAAAAAAAGTCTAGGTCAAGAAATGTATTTACATAAGTAGATGCCACCAGTTTCCAATACTACAATCACAACTTCATTTATTTTTAAGAAGTACAAGAAATTAAAAAAAAAAAAAAAAAATCCACCTAACTTCTGCAATTAGGATGTACAATTCTGTGTCAGAGAAGCAGCTGAATAGCCCCTGTCATTCTTCTCATGTACACAGTCCAAAACAAGAAGGAACTGTCTCAAAGCAGGAAAAATTTACAGAAAGATGTTTTTCTTCAAACACCTGAAGCCAAATGACAATTTTGGCTGGCAGCACTACTTAGTCATTCATCAGGATGGAGACAGTAATTAACAGAAGCACATTACAATGAAAATCTTGGGAAAGGCTAAATCAATAGAGTGTTATACAGAGCTTTCAGAGTGGTTAAAAAACAAGACCGGTCCTGAAAGGTATTTACAGCTACTGAGACTCTGGATTCCCTTTGTTGTTCACACACATTTCCACAAGCCTCTTTGTTCCAATCCCTAACTGCTCACAGATCTTCAAGAGACTTCATTTGGAAACACAAACTGTCCTTCCCTGTAACACGGTGACAGGGGGAAGAGGTGGTGCTAGTCTATCAGTTAAAAAAAGAATTTCCACAGTTGAATTCAGAGTCCAAGAATCATGTGGAGATAACCCCAAACAGACATTGTGAACATGATATGATAATCATGTTAAGAAATCTTGTGCATACATTAATGTATAAATCAAGCCACGGAACACCGGATGGTTTACATTAGCAAAAATGTTCTTACCTCTTTGAATTCTTTCACTGTTTTGAAGTACAGCCTCTGTTTCTCTAGAAGCTCAAGGTACTCATCATTCAACTGGTCTCGTCGCATTTTGTTTTCTTGCTTCTTCTTTTCCATCTGTTGAAATACAGATGGGATAAGAGATCATACACTGTGGGAAGTATAAGAAACACACATGCACAAACACACACACACACACAGATGATCAGAGGGCTGGAGCAGCTCTCCTGTGAGGACAGGCTGAGAGAGTTGGGGCTCTGCAGCCTGGAGAAGAGAAGGCTTTGAGGAGCCTTCCAATATGTGAAGGGGGCCTACAGGAAGGCTGGGGAGGGACTATTTACAAGGTCTTGCAATGACAGGACTAGGGGCAATGGGTTTAAACTGGCAGAGGGGAGATTTAGACTGGATGTTAGGAGGAAGTTCTTTCCAGTGAGGGTGGTGAGACACTGTAACAGGTTGCCCAGGGAGGTTGTGGCTGCTCCCTCCCTGGAGGTGTTCAAGGCCAGGTTGGACGAGGCCTTGAGTAACCTGTGCCAGTGGGAGGTGTCCCTGCTTATGGCAGGGGGTTTGGAACTAGATGATCCTTGAGGTCCCTTCCAACCTTACCATTCTATGATTCTATGATATATATACTGTGTAAGGAACAACTGTCTAGAAGAGACAATGGGAGACACATGCTTCATAAACCATACCCCTGGCTCCTGCTTTAAATGCGATGAACATTTAGGCCAGCTCAAAATAAACCAAAGAGACCTAATGCTGAAGTCTCAATAAAAGAGCCACCACAGGGAACATTTGCAATTAGGCTAAGGCCCACATCTCTGCCAGCCAGGAATCTTGCTCATGGAACAATCCTACCTCAATGAAGACACAGTGAAATTCAGTAACAAAGAAAGAAACCAAAAAACAACCAAACAACGACAAAAAAAAAGTAGAAAAAATAACATTTTTTGATGCAACTTGTTTGGGCAGTTTATTAGTTGTATCCAATGGAAAGGGCAGGAGGTTATCTTTGCCTTCCTATACAATGCTCAATATCCCCACATAAGAAATGTGTTCTCTCTTTTCCTTTTGCTAAGGTTATGACAAACATAACTCAACTCAAGTCTGTAAATGTGAAGAGGACTGGTTCTTATTGTAGTACAGACTGCTGCCTTCTCAGGGGTACTCCTAATGAAATTCCTCCACCACGCAACACAGATAAGTTTGCTGCTAGTCTAGAGTGACTTTCCCTCCCTCTGGTGCTAGGGCAACAAGCACAAAAATACCCCTGTTGTATTCCTCCCTCTAAATGTTATTTGTGTACTCTCTCAGGTTGACTTTTGTCTCCTAATTTTTGACAAGGTAAAATGCAATTAAAAAAGCTGCAAGAATCCCCTAAATCCCAAACAAGCAGATAATTCCACAGCAGCACAAGTTGCTGCATTTCTAGATTTGGGTAGCAACACTGACTTTATTTAATCTTATGTCTAAAAGAAATGAGCAGATCCCAAACTTGCCCTGAGCATGAACTGTGGTAACAAGGTTTCTCCTTTACAAAGCCAGCTGCTGTCCAAAGTATCAAGGCATCTCTCCTAACAGAGCTTACAAGGCCAGTAGGTTTTTTAAGTTGTGCTTGAAGAAGAAAAAGCATCAAATGTATTAAAGCAGAAAAAGGCAGTAGCACGTGTCCCATTCCTTTAGGATGAGGCTGAAAACAGCACTGCTAAAACATGTCAGAATTAGATCCTTGTGAAGAGATAAGGCCCTGTCACTACACTTTGATAAACTGCTTCAGTTATGGATGAACATGACAAATCTCTCTACGTACTCCTCTCAGCAGAAGCTGGCCTGCTGTCCTTGTAAAGTCTTGCTAATCTCTGTTATCACGCTGAAATGCTTGTTGGCAAGTTACTCGTTCTTGCTAACAAGTGTCTCCTCAGGCCTCTTTCATGATGCAGTTGCAATATGATGGGCTTTCAAAATTGAAGTTTCTCTTCAGGTATAAAGTCTCCAGGGCTGTAGAGAACACAATTATAATGGATGTACTTTTAAGAGTGAATCGTGAAACTGACTGCGAGCACTTCTAATGCACTGCAGACAGTACTTCAACAGATCAGACTAAACCGTCACAGGAATGAATAACCCTTGCAGGGTACAACTCGTGCCTGTCTATTGAAAAAAGTCATCCAACAGACATTTCCTAGCAGAAGAATGAGAAAACCTTCCTTTTTTTCTGTAAAACTGTTCCTCAAGGAACTATACGAGTTGTAAAATCTTTCTTAGCAACCATTCTTTGTGAGTATCTTCACTGGCATTGAGAAATCAACTGCTAGAAGTCACTGAATGATTATTGACTCCATCATAAACAACCAATTGCTTTTTTTCCCCCCTCAGTCAAGCTTGGCCTTTTCATTCAGAAATTTTTGTTTTTCTCCATTAGATCTAACTGCCACCTTCTGCTGATCCAGGTATCTACACCTAGGAATGAAATGTCACTTACAAAGTCTTTCACATATGCCAGTGACCAAACTGCCAGTGCATTAATACAGCACAAGTGACATGAGCTGCCACTGCTTTCAGCAGCCATCAGAGGTGCTTAAGTTGTATCTCTCCCTCAAAATAATGAGCCACCTGCCTTGATAGCTCCCATTTATTTCCCTCCCCCTTATCTGCACATGAAGTAGCTGAATTATTCCACCTGAGAACACAGTAAGAGAGATCAGAATGATTTTGTGAACTTCAGATTTAAGACTTCAATTGCAAAAACCTGAAGTAAGTTACAGCAGAGCTCTGTCTGCTTTCACTCTTTGCATGCGCTATGCTGTTAACATTTCTGTGTGCATAATTGATTCACAGTCTATTAGACCTCCATTGAAACTCAAATAAAGTACAGCTATAATCCACTATGGAGAACTCTCTGGCTCAATAGGGAAAGGAAATTCAAGAGCCCCTTTATGGGACTTAGGAAAATAGGAATATCACAGTATCACACAGTATAAGCAAGGTTGNTGTTCACATATAAAAAACACAAGGGTGAAACGACACAATAACTACAAGTTAGTAACTAACAGTTACAAAGAAGTGCTTAAGCCTATCTATTGTGTGCAAGTATGTCCATGGAGAGCTTTACTTGGAGCCGCTGCTGGACCTCATGCTTGCACCACTCCAAGATCACTTAAATCCAAAGAGACTGTGCTTTATAAAATAGCCTCCAAAAGTTACCATATGCACTTTCGTCTTCTCTGAACAAGGGCTGGGGCTCTGCTCACCTACAAGCCCCCTTCAATTGCTGCATAGACACAGCGCACTCATCAGTAATGCAGAGCCTTTTCTCTATCAGATTAAAACAGTAAAAATAACAGAGAATCACAGAATTAACCATGTTGGAAAAGATCTCTAGGATCAAGTCCAACCTATCACCCAACCCTTCAAATTAACTAAACCCTGGCACTGACTCATCCAGCCTCTTCTTAAACACCTCCACGGATGGTGACTTCACCACTTCCCTGGGCAGCCCATTCCAATGGGCAATCACTCTCTCTGTAAAGAACTTCTTCCTAATGTCCAGCCTGAACCTGCCCTGGCGTGGTGTGAGACTGTGCATATTGCTGGCTCATGAGTGGATTCCACAAGGTGTCAGATAATTGCTGCAGCTGGGACAAGGGAAGCTGAGGGCTGGGACTCTGAGGTGCTGCTGATCCTCTTTGGCAGCTGAAAGCAGCTTCAAGACATAGACAAAGTAAATAATGATTTCTCACCTGACTTCAGTGGCATGGAGCTGTTTCAAGCATTTAAGTAATTACATTGCTAATAATATAGTTAAGGGATATAAGCTTCCTATCAAGAGACAAGTGTTACAAAAGCTGTTCTACTCCATTTTCATTTTAGTGGTGAAAAGTTTCTTATTAAAGTGAAAGGAAATAGTGCTTGTTAGTAGTTTGCTTAACTTGCACCTCACATAACAGGTTCCTCCATTCATGGTTATTATCAGAGGTTTTTCTGAAATAATTCCCAGGTTCTAGCAAAAAAAAAAAAAAAAAAAAGAAAAAGAGAAAAGCCTCAGACCTTCATCCGATTCTGTTTGATGCCTTCTACAATCTGCTCCATCTGCCGTAAGAACTGCTCACGAGAACCAGAAGATGCCATTGCTCTGGAAAGAAAAAAAAAATGATAACTGACTGAGTCATGGACACTATCTCTTCTACAGTTTCTCCTGCATCTCTTTTCATGTTCTGGAGTTCACATTGCTTAGTGTTCTAAGTAAAAAAATCACAGGTTTAGTCACTGATCTCAGGCAACACTGCAGCTCTTCAGCTGGTATATCAAAGAGATGGCACAGAGACTACAGAGCTCATCACAACTGTTCTCCCTTTCAGTTCAAGTCTGTTCCTTTCTCTCATCTGTGGTACAGAAATAAATTGCTATGAACTAACTAAAAGCACAAACTTTTAGGAAAAGCAGCTGTTATGAACGTTAAGAGAAGAGAATTAGTAGATTACTCTAGAAAAAAAAAATCATGCGTAGGTAGGGAAAGCCCAGAAGTGATTTTAGAATTGTAACGTATCTTAAATAGATTAAGAAAAAGTAAACCAACCAAAATATGACCTGTCCTGCACGCCTACCCAACAAAAAATGCAATTCAAAACCTGGTTTTCAGTTACAGTATTGGTTCCTAATGACTGGACAGAATCAAAAGGATCTCATCACTAAGTAAAACAGACCAACAGCCCCTGCTGCAAAGGACAATATCTGAAATACTTAATTCATGTCCAGGTTGGACAAAGCCTTGAGTGACCTGTACTAGTGGGAGGTGTCCCTGAGGTCCCTTCCAACCTTACCATTCTATGATTCTATGATTGTAGTTAAGTTTCTGATATCACAACAGGGGAAAAAAAACCCCCCACATTTTAAAAAGGTAAAATTTCTGATGAAACACAAGAGTATAGAAACAAAGAGATAATTAGTGTGAAGGGAGACAAAAAACCCAGAACAAAGAAAAACTCTCAGACCTCCATAACACAGAATTTCACAACAGAATTTTAAGAAAAATTGTTTTAAAACTATTAACTGGCCATGAACTGCAATGCTGTTGCACAAATTTATACTAAGCTTTTTTTTTTCTGAAGTAAAAAAAAAACATCTCACAAAAACAAATGCTAGCTGCATCACAGACTGATATTTGACCTCAAACTTCCAAAAGGCAACTATGATTCTGTCTAAAGGCTTTAATACAGAGCTAGTTAATAATAAATATGTTTGAAACTAATGCTTTGTACATAACATGATAATCACAACTTCACAAAAATGGAGAAAACCTTTAATTAAAGCCAGGAAAACAATGACTGACTTGATTTCTTTCCACAATTGCAACTGAAGAGCCAGGTATTAAAACACAAGTTGGCTATAAAAGTTAAGTAATTCCAAGTTTGTGATTCTCCCAACACTGGCTTAAACAGAATTAGTAAGCTATTTTATCAAATGGTTTTTAGTCTCTGTAACTCATACTCACTTCAATTTTTCCAACCAATCATACTACTCATTGCAGCTATCATGAGAAAAAGGACCATTACTTACTGATGAAAGTTGTCATGAATAGAATTCAGTAAATTAACCTGTAAATAAGCAAAAGAAGAAAATATAAACTGCCCTTTCTGGTGTGAGTTTTCACGGGCAACAAAATCAAATTTAGTTTAAAAAACTGACTATATAGATATTGCCCTGAAGAGCAGCCAGTTGTATATAAACCACCATGAGCTTTCTTTCTCAAGAGAAACCATGATCCTTTTGTATGAGTACAACCTATGCCAGTGGAGCAGACACAGAAAGCAGAAGCAAATCTTGGACCACAACTGAGATTTTTAATTTTACTGACACCCAGTTATACCACTGACAATATTCTAGTATGAGGACTTTCCAAGCTAAAGCAATGAGGTAGAATGTCACATACATGTGCCCAATATGCCTTGAGATTTGACCTACAAGTAATTTACAGGTACTCAATCCAGTGTTAACAATGACAGTGGGAAGCATATGCTGTGGCTCTGCTAGGTTCAAATAGTTAGTCTTGTGGTGATAAAGTAGGACTATTTCACTCAAGCATACCCTTGCATGCTTACAAGTCAGGCAGAAAAGCGAATGAAGAAATATCTTTAGAAAACACCCCATCAAGAAAAATCCAAGCAATAATTTCCCATAGCTAAACAAAAGAAACTCAGGTTTATTAACAGTACTTGGGCAGCCAGCTTTGAAGCTATCAGCAGCATAGCTCTGTCAAGAAACTGCAACTTAGCTCATCAGCCTAGGCAAAGCACTGCATCAGGAAAAAGCAAACTAATACCAAACAAACAGAAAACCCTCCACTTTGCCTCTGAGACCATTATCTTCACACAGTATGGTAAAGACTTACTGTCGTGGTAGGCCTAAACAGGCCTCTTGGGCTTGTACATGTCCTGGCTNTGAACAAGCGGCGTACTGGCCGCAGGTGGTATATTGACCACAAACCTTCTCTTTTCCAGTTTGGTTTGAGTTCTGTTAATGTATATATTTAATAGTTATTTCCAGATCCTGTTATAACCTGTATATTGTTTCCATAACGTTGCAAAGATCCTGTTACTATTGTTATTATTAAATGGTGGTAGGGGGTGGTGCAAGTTCTGATTATTTAATGTTAATAAATTATATATTAATATTTTTATAATATCGTCTCGCAGTACCTAATTACCCCCTCCCCGACACTTACCAAGCAGTGAATTTCTGCACTGATCTCATTGTGCAGAGGAGTTTTACAGGTTTCCAAAAAGCCATACAGTATTACTTGTTTTGCTTATATGTACTTTACAGGCTGATAAAAGGTAAACTTCTAAAAAGTACTGAATGATTTTTGCATGCCTGGCTTCTCTTCTAAAGTACTGACTAACCTTGTGCTGAATCAAGACAGAAATAGAAATCTGTAACAGCATCACAGAAGGGTTTTTTGTTGCTTTCCTCCAACTAATTATAGTGAATATTTTCTACGTAACCACCTTTGATTTTTTTTCTTGCTCTCTACATATTGCTGAGCACTAAAATCCACCATGTAGCAATTAATGTGATTCTCTCTCCTGGCTTTGAATGCTTCCTGCAAGTCTCCTGTGGTAAAACCTTCCAAGCATTTTCTCTTTTGATGAATATTTGAAGGTGCTCTGTACTAAATGAAACCAAGATCTGCACTTTCCCCATTGCTTTGGAAAGCTACATTGCTCTCTCCCAAACCTAAAATCTTCCATCTTCAGAATGGAGACATCAGTAAGCATGCGTAGCAGAAATTGCAATTGTTCCTAACATTACTCACAAAAATCGGAGACTCATAGAATTGTTTCAGTTGCAAGAGATCTTTGAGATTGAGTCCAACCTTCAACCTACAGCTGCTCTTTTATATGGTATTTTAAACCTAGTATGTTGTTATCTAAAGCCTGTTTTATTGTGTGGTAGGATATTTCACTGTTTTGAATATGAAAATGAAAACAATGAATGACCAGAGAAAAACAAAGCATGTGATAATCTTCACATAGCCTTAGCTAAATAAAAAGATATTACATCTCAGACAAGTTTTGGACAGTAGAACATTGGTGAGCTTTCCAGCAGACTCACATGGAGCACTTCAAGGTTATCAAAATAAGAAGCAAGTAAATTGTACTCAGCTACTGTAGAACTTCACAGGAGAATCAGGAAGGAATTAAGTCAGTTTCTTCCCCCCCCGCCCAAGTTAAACTGCCTTTGTACATGTCTAATGTTATTCTACCCCAAAGGGCTGCTGTTTGCCCACAGTTACCTTGGTTCCTTCAACTATCACTTCTCACAGTTCTACCACAGATACAGTACCTGCAGTGCTGGTTAACTGCTGAAGAGTATTTCTGTATTTCAACCTATTCCTTCAACGAGCAACTGTCAGGATCTCACACCTCTCTATAAAAGCTACGTAAATTGATGACTTTTCTGAAATGAAAAACTGAAAATTATCTAGCATATGTATTAGAGTCAGCTGCTTAAAGGAAGTGGTTGCTTATCTTTAAAAACTGGATAGTGTCTCTACATAGTCAGAAATTTGACAACATCTTGTCTCACTAAATAAATACACCTAAATAATGCAAAGTTAACTAATCTGGTTTTAGAGAGCAGCCTGAAGAACCAAACCATTATTTAAAGTTATGCCATCATTTTTGTCAAGTCTTGATGGTTCCACCTTTACTGAAGTCATATGCTTGCCATTGTAAAAAGAAAACATTGGTATCAGTTAAGTTATTCCCAAGAAAGAGGCAAATTCTATGCAACAGGGGGAGAGAGGAGGGAGAAAAAAACCCAAACAACTTTCATGAAAACCACTCTTCTGATCCTGGTCCAGTAAAATCACCAGCCATTTCAGTGTAGGTAGGCTCAGACCCTGAGAACTAACTGATGACAGCTGGAATGTACTCTTCAAACCTACTGTCTGCAGCACTGGTTCATAATAAAAGTTACTGAACAAAAAGAGAAAGAGTACACTTTGGTCCTGTGACACCAAAACAGATACATGCTAATTGAATGTCACTCATGTTGAGCAATGAGCTACATTCTTGATTACAAAACTGGAACCTAAGTTACTAGCAAAAAGGGTGAGACAACAAAATAAACCTCTAGACTGTATTCAGAGCCCTTCTGTTGCAGTCTGGGGAAGTTCAGATTGGACATTAAAAAGGTTCTTCACTGAGAGGGTGGTCTGTCACTGAAATAGGATCCTCAGGGAAGCAGTCACAGCACCAAGGCTGTCAAGAGCTCAAGAAGCATCTGAACAATAGTCTTAATCGTATGGTTTAGGTAGTCCTTTGAGGGGCAGGGAACAAGACTACCTCAAGCTGAAAAGGAGTCCCTAAGGATCAGAGAGTCCATGATTCTATTCTATATGATTCTGTTCTGTTTTGTGAGCACAGCGAGTAGTTTAAGCCTGTTGTACTAATAGCACTTTTCTTTACAACACAATTTCCCCCTCAACATCAGAAATACTCTTATGAATCAGTTGTTTCATTTTCACTTACAAAGACTTAACTGTTAACTCTGCTCTGACATGACCGAATGTGGTGGAAGCCAAGAAAAACTCTCTATCTTCTTCCCCACAGACTGAATATTTAGGAATCAGTAATAACATTTTCTTACCTCCTTTTCTAAATATACTTTCTTATCATCCAGTGTGTTATAAAGTGTAAAGAACTGCTTCGTTTCTTTGTGAGTTGCTGAGACTGCAAACAAAAAAAAGGATAGAATAATAGAAGAGCATGAGGTAAAATGGAATCTGTAAAAATACTTCATAGGCTTTATATAATATACTTTCCACTATCAATAATGGAACACACTTTTTAATACATTCTGGAAGACTATTCCCTCTCTGCATGTAAATCTCCAGCAGGGTTTGCAGCTATCAGATTTTATGAGAACAACATAGCTCAGTGTTTAAATTAAGCTTCAACTGCTGACAGTTCTTTATGCAAACCTATGCTGGCACTATTGGCTCTGCTTCCTTACAACACTCTGTTCATCTTTCCTTTATAAGCTTTACCATTCACCAGCTTACAAACGCTGTGCTGCTAACAGCTGCCCTCACATAGCTTGCCCAAGGTGGCAACAACCTGATAGCACTGTCTGAGAAAAAACAACAGTGCACTATAATATGTATTTCAAATTATGCATGTGCAAGATGCCCCAAAAAGCTTTTACTGTTTCAAAGCCTTTTTTCTCTTCTATTCTTTGTTTATTATTTCAACCCAAAAGATATCTGTGATTCCCATAGAAAGGGTTCAACAGCAAAGAACTATTGGCAAAAATTATTATTGTTACATATATATATATTAAGCACTGTCTAGAATCCTGAACCTGGAAAAGAAAATATATGGGTTAAGAGATAAACCTGACTGAAATCATGCTCATTACATTAAACATAAAAGGCTAAAAGCTGGCGTCTTTACATAAAGCATTTACTGAACTGATACCCTGGACTAAGCCTTCAAGTGAAGCCATTCACAGACAGCACAACCTCCCTCCCACATCACAATGTAGAAATTCTTAATGAAATTCCAGTTGATAATTTGTGCAGTTTTGTTCTCCAGCTGAAGCTCAACAGCAAAGCAAAGTTGAATGTTTTGCTGACAGAAATCCAGCAGTGGCTATTTCTGCCTTCAGATGTTCAGGAGTAAAGAGCTTTCTCATTGTTACAGTATGATTGTGACATGTTCTGCACATGCTGTAGCTCCGAGAAACACTGCACTTTGGGAGCCTGAGAGCATTGAGGAGCTCAGGAAAGCCTGGGATATGTTCACAAATTAGTAAGGGCTGTTCAGTACGTTCCACAGATTTCAGCAAATGTGGAAATCAGGCTGCCTCTCGAAAAACTGCATGAGCACAAGGATTGCCAATGGCTTACTTCAGGTGTGTGCTCCTAATTAGTTTGGGTTTTGCAGGATTGCTGCCAAATGGAAGAGGCCTTTCTCAAACCATTTCCTTTGTGCAGCTCTTCCCTTTCTTGCAGCAGCTGTGGTAGTCACAGATCTTTCATGAGTGGATTCCATGTACCAACACAGAAAAAAACCCAACTTTTCAGAATTCCCATTGAGTTGCAAAGTTGCACCAGCTTACAGAGCCTTATGGGCACGCACCAGACAAAGACAAGGAAGAGAGAACTAACTGGCTCATTGATTATCTTGAAACTACAGCTTACTGTTTTCAAGGAAGGAGGTTCAGTGAGGTAAAAATAAAGCATGGTGTATTGCAACTTAAAAGCGCTCTAATACAGAATCAAAGAATCACCAAGGTTGGAAGGCATCATGGGAGATTGTTGTGTCAAACATCTTTTGGATCAAAAGTTCCAAAAAAACCAAGCAAGTTTTGGCCACTTCAAAGATCATCCAAATCTGCCTAAATCAAATGCCTCTAGAAAGTGCCACGATTTACAGAAAGAATTGCTAGAGAATTTCTGCTCGTTTTTCAAAAAGCTTAGCCTGCACAGTGTGGGCTCCTGGACACAATGGTGTTAGACAAAGTTACTACACATATTTTTGTACTACAGGAAACAAGTCCCATAAAACACAAAGCATCTTAAACTAACACCCAAAGCTCCAAGAGTCTCTTTGACTTTAATCTTTCTGTGTTTGATGAAGCAAAATGGAGGAAGAAAGTACTGGGTTTGTACTTACTAAGGAGCATCTATCCCATGCATGGAGTTAGACAACATACATGGAAGATTCCAATGACCGTGTTACCAGAGATGCCTCAACCAGGGCAAGCAATTTCCATCAAAGCTAGCTAATTTTAGAACTGCTCAATCCTCCAGAGCTTGGTTCACAGACATATTTAATAAATGCAGAATATCTTTAAAGCATCAGCTAGCTATTCTTGGCAGAAACTTGTTTTAGCTTATGCTAATAAACAAGCTACATTAAATATACACCAGTAAGCATATTGGTCTGTTACCAGTTTAACAGAATAGAAAGCTTAAATTTTATTGAGTTTGCATGTTCCATATCATCCATGCACAGCAAACACACCTACCCAGAAAGGTAGCAAAGCACAGTTGCCTATTTTATGACTTCTTATCATAATAAAAAAAATTAAAAATTTAAAGACCATTTGTACTCTGATCCTACCAAGATACTGCACAGAATTGCAAAATCACAGACTTAGGGGCTGGAAGGGACCTCAAAAGATCATCTAGTCCAACCCCCTTGCCAGAGCAGGATCACCTATACCAGATCACACAGGAATGCGTCCAGGTGGGTTTTGAGTATCTCTACAGAGGGAGACTCCACAATTCCCCTGGCTGGCCTGTTCCAGTGTTCTGCCAGCCTCACAGTGAAAAAAAAATCTCTTCCTCACGTTTCCATGGAACTTCCTCTGCCTCAACTTCCACCCATTACTCCTTGTCCTGTCATTGGGCATGACTGAGAAGAGCCATTCTCTTGAGACTCACCCTTCATATAATTACAAACATTGATGAGGTCACCCCTCAGTCTCCTCCAAGCTAAAGAGCCCCACCTCCCTCAGTCTCTCCTCGTAAAGATGATGTTCCACTTCCTTAATCATTTTTGTGGCTCTGCAGTGGACTCTTTTAAGCAGTTTCCTGTCCTTGAACTGAGGAGTCCAGAACTAGACACAATATTCCAGATGCGGCCTCACCAGGGCAGAGTACAGGGCGAGGAGAGTATCTTTTGACCTACTAACCACACCTCTTCTAACACATCCCACTGGTCACCTTGGCCATAAGAGCACACTGATGGCTCATGGTCAAGCTTCCATCCACTAGGACCCCCAGATTCTTTTCCTCTTCACTGCACTTCAGAAGGTCATTCCCCAACATATACTGATATACAGAACATTTATAAATCAAAAAATGAAGGAAAACAACCCCTTCAAGAAACTTTATATTTCTTGACATAGTCCGTTTCAGAACTGGACATCTCATGTCAATGAAAACACTGAAAGCACTCCTGTGCTGAAGAGCAATTCATTAAAATGTGACTCAAATTTACAGTAACCTCATTTGTATAAGGTGAATTAAGGACTTTTATAATTGACTGGTCATTACCTAAATGACTGAACCTGTTGCAGACCAAATTTACTCCAGAGATCTTGTGCACTAAGTTTCACCCTCAGGAAAATTCTTACAGCCAGCTTATAAAACCTTGAAAATAAGCGTATATAATAAAAACTCCAACAGACTCTTTAAAACACCACAAAATTAGCAAGTGCTGCTGTTACATGCCATATGCTTAAACTGTAAGTGCCCTTCTTTCAGGGCTTTAGCCTTCAGCAGGATGATATACATACCCTGACTGTAAAGTTCAATAAATCTCTTCTGATACTGTGTTAGCTCAGCTCGGCTGGGTACTTCATCAATCTTGCGTTGTAAAATGGCTATTTCTCTGTTTCTTCGTGCCTGAATAGAAAGTTAGGAGGGAAGAAAACAAAGCCTCTTCTTGTTCTCTTCTTAAAAATGGATGAAGCCCACCCCAGCAATATTTTGTTATTAAGTAATTATTTTGTTTTAAAAACCAACAAACCAAAAGCATTGGCTGAGGCTTTTTTTCTTTCTATATATAACAGATTTGTGACAGTTTTAAATTTAGAAGAATAAAAAGAAGTATTAAAAACTCACAAGAAAAACGTCACTAATTTTGTACAAGAAGATTTACAAGGAGTTACTCACCAACAGCAGTCGGATCTTTTGAAGTTTTTCTTTCTCTGCTTTATACTGCTCTTCTATAACCTTATTTGGCTCCTAGAATTTGAGGACCCAAAGCAAATGTCTATTAGAGTAGCATGAGAGCTGCAGTGCAGAAATGTGCAGACTGGGTTTATTCTCTGTATTTGTCTAACTTCCATTTAATGTGTCCCCTCCCCCCCCCCAAAAAAAAAGCACCACCATTTGTTGCTTGTTTTGTTTTTAAAAAACAATGATTCAAAATCTGCATTAAAAATCTGACATCTTTTATTGTAAATAATTGCATATTTCTAGCTCTAAGGCTTTGATATTTTAGTTTTTAAGATTTGTCAATAGTTTTTTTCACTGCTTTACAGCAGTCACACTTTAAATGAATATGCATCAGAAGATTGTCCATACTTCTCTGAATGTTGACACCTGGATTCAGTGGCTGGGTCCCAGACACAGCATAGACTTTCTGACATGTATTCTAGGTTCCATGTCATGGATTTTAAGATAATTTTTTCTAGTTTAAAAATCTAATATTTAAGTTTCTGTTTTTATTTTTTCATGCTGTGTTCAGAAGGACAGCAGCATCACAGACCTGTAATCTACCTCATTTCAGAGGCATAAATGCATCAAATGTTTATCCACTGAAAACACAAGTCATTCAAGCTTTTCCTTTCTATTCATTCATTATTCATTGCCATCGGTCTGGACGCACTTCTGTTAAAGCCTAACTTCTGACAGCTGCTTAGGGCATGCAATGTACTGAGTCACTGAAAACTTGTGCTTTCATCCTTCAAATAAATCCACTTTTAAGAAAAAACAAACCAGAACAAAACAACCAAAACACACAAGCTTTCTAGGGAAGATGTGTTTTTGTCAGGGGCATGCACTGCTCTTAACACAACATCCAAAGATTCTTCTCTGGTAATACAAAGAAAGAAGTAAAAGGCACAAAAGCATCCATGAGTTAGCCCAATGGCTCATATACAAGAAAAAAGAAGAAAACTCCCAACTATTGTATTTCTGCAATTATTATCCTGAACTGTGGGGCAAACCAGGATATTTCGGAGATTGCAACATATATATTAATGCTTACAGGAACGTCCTTAAAGTTCAAGGAACCTAAACCAACATATTAAAACACAAACTGAAAATAAGAGCTTAGATATTTGCTATTACCTGTTCCTCTCCATTTTCCACTGCCTCAGCTTTCAAGTTTTCAATATTTTGCTGAAGTCTCTCCATTTCTTCCTTTAAAACAAAACAAACAAATTATGTTGATTTTAACTGAGATCCATACTCGTAGTAGGCAAGATCATGAAGTTTGACAATACACACCTCTAACAAAACGGGAAAGCTGACCACAAGCTTTGTATTTCAATTTGCAAGTCTAAACCCTGCTTAAGGGTACAGTCTCTCTTATTACTCATTACATAAAACTGTCTGCTTTTATTGAACACAGGAACAGATTTATTTCCTACTCTCAAATACACTAGACCCAGCTAAGACAACTAATTAGTTGGGAAATGAAACTGAGGAAGCAAAGGAATATTACCATGGCAACAGCATGACATGGGACTGCAGCATATGGCATTTGTAAAATTGAATGAATCTAAAGTTACTTGCGAGGTAGTTTCCATTGCAATCCTTTAGAGCTATCCAAGGCAGTACGTATGGGAAAATGAGGTTTCTATGCTCAGTCTGTGCCTCAGGGCACTATTTCTCTTTACTACTTTTCATTCTAATTAACTGCCATCCACTATTTTTTAAATAGAATAAAATTAAAACAATTCTCTTCAATTATATTTCTAGCAGTCCATAAACACAGCAGTAAACAGGACAGCAAACCACAGCAATTAAGGAGGAAAACTGAAACACGCTTTGAAAACTACAATAACTTAATCTCAGTCTCATCTCTTTGGTAGAGTGTTCTGAAGCTAGGGGCCTTCATGAAGCCCTCTTTTTTGGCACTGTCCATCTCTTCAGGTCATTGTTGGCTGCACTATCCAAGAGCAGATAACCCTCTTCAGGTTCTGAATAGCACAGGAAGATCTCTAAAGGCATAGGAAGTTCTATGTAGATACGAAGAAAAATATTTTCACTGTGACAGTGATGGAACACTAAAACAGGCTGCCCAGGGGAGTTGTGGAGTCTCCCTTTCTGCAGGTACTGAAGACCTGCCTGGATGCATTCCTGTGTGATGTGGTATAGGTGAACCTGCTCTGGCAGGGGGGTTGGCCTAGATGATCTTTTAAGGTCCCTTCCAACCCCTGACATTCTGTGATTTTAAAGCCAGTCCAATCTCAAACTTCCATTTTAGCACTCCCTATCAACTCATCCCAAGTTGCTCTCAGCAGAATGGCAAATGGGAATCAGAAGAGCCACAGCTGTGATCAGTACAAGGCCTGATCAGGTGTATGTCTAGAAACATCCCTGTATTAAAGTCCCAGGCACAAAAGAACACTGAAGGCCACACTAACTCAGATGCCTTGATAGCCTTCCTCACACCTTCCTGCCTCAGAGCAAGGGGCAAGTCCTTCTGGTTAATCCAGTTCCAAACTTCTTGGTCACCAGTCTTGTTGCAGATGTGATACACTGCAGAACTGAGCAACGTGCCATACTTTGCAGCAAATCAAGCTGGTGGCAATAGTCAACGTAAGCCTGGAAACACCAGGGGAGGGGAAAAGACAGACACGGACACACAACATGACAACAAATCACGAAGAAGCATAATGCTTATTTACCAGAGTTCAAACGAATTTTTATATAAGAAACTAAAACTCACCCTACAATGTGCTTTGAACTCTTGCTCCTGGCTTTTTAGGTTTTCATTCATGGCCACCAATGCTCGCAGACTCTGTAATACGCTAAATTTGAAGATTCAGAAAACCACGTTAGAATTTTAGTTTCTAACTTAAACAGGCGTAGAACTAAAAGATATTACAATGTATGTAGAACTAAGCTTATGTCCAATAAAATCTGTGTAAATTAAAAAGCCAAATATCACCACTGATATATCAAAGTCAAAACAAAACTGTAGTATTAAACTGAGAATTTTTGATGGGTCTGCTATGTTGTGACTTCATTATTGTGAAGGTTTTGAGAGAGATTTTTATTTAATTATGTGAGATGAAGGCTTCAAATATTTAAAAAAAAAAAAAAAAAAAGGATGAAGGTCCTATGTACCTATCAAATGTGTTTAGGGTTCTTGTACTTTAAACTACAATTGCTTTCAACTAGAGACTGACACTTTTCATTCTGACTGAGTATTATGGTGTTTTAGTTTGCATAGCAAGCTAGAGATTTTTTTTTTTTTGGGGGTATTTGTTTGGGTTGACAAATCAAGAAACATTGAGTAATTAATTTTAAAAATCACATTTTTTCAGAACCTCAAAAGTCACAAAGGAAGAAACTTACCTAGAATCTGCTTGGGATTCTATTGTTTCTAAGGCTGCCAATTCCTTGTCCAGCTTTTCACTGTAACTCTTAACCTAAGAGATGCAATCAATAATAAACTGAAATACACTTCTGCACATAAAATAATTCATTCTACTTAGCTTTCCCGCACCAGGGGATCAGTGAGTTGTCAAACATCTTCACCATTTAACATATCCCTCAAAACACAGAGCTTCTAAAAATGGTTCAGCTAGAATCAGTACAGAGAAAAAAACCCAAAGATTACCTCGGTTAATGTCTTTTTAGCTTCGGTACATTTTGTCTGCAGATCTGTACATCTAGCTTGCAACTATTATGAAAGAGAAAGAAAAAAGTTTGATTCTATAGTCGCACTAATTACATCTCTAGTGAAGAAAAGCAGTATTTGAGTTGCTAATAACGTTTTTCTATTAAATAATAGGTCAACCATCACAAACACTCTCTTTTCCATGTCATCTACTGTAGAGAGCACTTGAATGCAAGAATTCTGATTGCATATTTGATTATTAACTGCAAACATTTTCCACCTGACCTTCCAGAAGTATTAGGTCGCAAAATAAACAGCAGCATTTAGAAAATGGATGCCCATAGAATGGCAACTTACTGGACAGAATCTCTACTATATTGCTCAAAGCGATTTGGCCTGATTATAGTGTCTGAGTTCCACATCGGCTTAAATACAGAATCCCAATTTGAACCTCTCTGGGTAAGTTTGTGTGATTCAATGCTTGCATAAAGTGCCATGGCACCATACCACAGACATGCCCATACCAAATCAGCAAGCTGGTCTATGAGTAACTATTCAAATAAGTCTAATAAGAAGGCAGTTATCAAAATGTCACTGGATATTTCGCTTGTCACATAATTTACAGAGGCTATTTTCAGTAGAACACCTTTATTTAAAGTCCTTATGATCTGAGAAAACCTTGCAAATAGCAACACCAAAAATGGGGTGTGGGTCACAAACATGGTATGGAAGTGTTGCAAGCAAATGCACATCTAGCTTTCTGTTCCACTTCTACCACGTTGGTTTAGCTTGCTGCTCACAACACAGGGCTGTGACTCAACACTGCCCTGATCCCTTTCCACAGATGAATTTATAAAAATAAAGCTTTTTCATGTTTCATCACATTTTCACCCCTAACTCACTACCTGCGTTTAAAAGAGTAAGTAAATAAAATTTAAACCTGCAGCAACACCTCATGAAGATTGACATACAGGTTAAAGAATTATTTGTTAGGAGAACTCTTGATGAAATGCACTGTAGCACTGAAACCAGAACTTCACAACATTTTTTGAAAGGGAGGGTCTTGACTGCCACTGATTTAAAAGCCATCTTTGTCAGCTGGGAAATAGAATTCAGCCAGAAAATTTTAACTTTAAAGTTTACAGCTGTCAGTCCTTTGCCCCCTCCCATATGAAAACATAGCACTGGGACTGTTATGTACTGGAAATAAGCAACACAAAATCAAAGGGCCCTCAACTGTTAAATGGCAAATAGCATGGTAAACAGATTTAGAAAATATTTAAACTTTCCTGTAGATTTTGAAGTTTGCTTGGCAGTTGAAAGCAGATCTGCAACAAAGTAAGAACTCAACCAATTCTGTGTGGTTTACAACCATGTTTCCTCCCCACCCCAAACTACATCCTTCTTCTTAGCAGTATGTGAAAATGAACCGATTCATACACATGCCGGGGAAACTGGAAAATGAAATCACTTCCACCAGGCATGAAAATGTAATCCACTCAACATATATCTAGTTGCAGGCATATTCCGTATTACTCATTCAGCAGCCACATTATGCTACAATTCTCCAGAATATAAGAGACAGCTGATATGGAAAAAAAGTAATTCTGAACATTTCAGTCATTGAGACTGCATACACATATTGTTGGATCTATTCTGCTTTCCAGATCCCAACAGCACAACATAGAATAGCTGCAAAAGCCACCCACAGCTGCTAGGCTCATTTACTAACCTCTCTTGCAGCTCAACTCAGCAAGAAGAATTAAGGAAACAGCATAGGCGGATATTTTTTGAAACCTGAGCTAGCTGTTTCAGTTTCCTAATGTCACTCTTACTACACAATTGTACCTAGGCTGTGCTCTCCTAAATTAAGGTTGAACTAATTGCCTCCAAGAACACAAACTGTTCTCACAATGCAAGGGCTGTGAAGCAGTCTTCTGATACATACACATGCACTCAAACTGAGCATGCCTCCAGCATACAGCTTGCAGATGGATGCAAGCTGGTGACATAACCAAAACCCATTCAAAATCCACAGAACTGTACTAGAACATCTGTAAACCTAACCAAACACAGAAACAGAGAATCATAGCACATGCAATTTTTGCCAATTATGACATCAAAGCTTCTTGCCTGGAATAGGTTTGTAACTTGCTAGCTTAGAGCAGACGCTGAGAGAGCCTGTATCTGTCCCCATGCTACAAAAATATAGGTAGCACATCTGTATCTCCTGTATTAATCTCAGAGCCTTTATGGTTTTATAGAAGATTTAAAGTGTGACAGAAACATATTGCGATGATATAGGATACACTGAACATCCTCTTTCTTTTCCCCCCACTTCTGAAATTCCAAAAGGTTCTCATTCTGTAATTTGTGTTTCTACTTCAGGGAAAAAAAATCCTCAAACCAACAAGGGAAATCATACAGAGTTTAACTGTCTATTAGCCCATATTATGATTTTGAAAGCTTGACACTTCAGCCTGCATTTAAAATGCTAGGTATTGTCAATATTTTTTACTAACAGTCATCACCTTGACAGAACACCAAAGTTGTGTCTAAACAGACATGGAAAATTTATATTACCAAAGTGTTAAAAGAATACAAACTCAACTCAAAAAAAAAGCCTACTGAATTTCAGTGTATCATAATAATATTCAGTATAATACTTTTTAATATTTCACTCTGAAATGGAACAAATTATGATAGACGTGGCTTAAAATCAACATATAGTGCAATAGTCAGTGCACAGAGTCAGTAATAGCAGTGTTACTGACTATAAAAATTGCTATTTTTAACAGATGGGGTGTGCAACACAAACAGAAATGCATCAGTTTAAGAAGAATGAAGCTAGCTTGACATGTTCCAAAAGGAAATACATTCTAATATTTACCAGTTAAAGCATTGTCATACTTCAGGCTTTGAAAGGTTTGGAGTTTTTCACGGAAAAAATAAAAAAGAACCATCTGCACTAGTTCTTAAAAAGCTTTTTATTTAAGTAGGAAAAAAAATGAGAGAAACAAAGAATAGGACTGGCAATTAAGTCTTTCCAAATTTTTGTGCTTAAGTTTTATTTCTATACCTTTATTTAAACTTTATATTACTTCAAAGTTAGTCAATGACTTCCAAGAAATCACCCACAGTTACCAAAGGGAGATTTAAGTTCTGAAGGTATGAATATCCTTCAAACAGTTTACTGCACTGTAACAGACTATTTTATTCTCATTTTTTATATAATTAAGTTAAAAATAAGTCAGGTCTTGTAAGTGGCTGGGCAGGAAGGTTTAAAACTGAGTGCTCCCACAGCTGTACCATGGCAGGTAAGGCTTTCAAAGCCACAATTTTTTTACCTCTGATGTTCGTAAGACTGAACAGATCACTGTCTCCTGAAACGTGCCATAGAGACACCTATTATTCAGAGCCCTTGTACTCTCAGAATTCATTAGGTAAAATCAGATAAGATGCAAGGTGTTAAGACATTACTGACAGCAGCAGAGCAAAACAAAGGGAAAGATATGAGGACTGCTGTAGTAGTGCTTTACTTGACAACACTATCAACCACAGAAGTCTTCAGTCACAGTTTTTCTTGAAGTACTACTGGATTTTTGGCAAGATCTTCCAATTACTGATTCTGATGCAATTAGCACTTATCAGATTCCACGAACCAAAAATGGCATGGTGCTGATTACAGCACTCTACATAATTAACAACAGCATTTCATTATCAGCACAGCTTTTTCACTTAGACTTTTCTAGGTTTAAATGGCAATAGCATAATTAGGTTGAGATATAGGAATAGTAGTTCTTGTTCTTATAGACATGACCAGAACAACTTTAAAAATCTTTCCCCCTCCCCAAAAGAAATGGGAAGACGTGAACCCAGCAGTACCTGTGCTAAAACACCCGCAAGGAACCAAACAAGCAAAAAACCTCACATTAGTGAGGCAAGAGAGGCTCATATAATAGACAGGAAGTGCTGAAAAGTAATTTGCAGCGTATTTTAGAGTAAATTTATGCTTTGTTCCTTGAAATTGTGAAGAGTTCATTCAGCACTGTAGCTAACATGTCAAACGGAGATACTATGAGAGGTATGGAAAAATACAAAGGAAAATCATGTTTTGAGTAGTTAGCCCCCTCCTTGCAGACAGAGCTAATGCATTTTTTTAATGTAAGCCCAGCCACGTTTTCTTAGTAATAAATGTGCAAGCAATTTGTTCAGAGATGCTGAAATGAATGTTCAGCATGACAAATTGCTGGCACAGAAGATAGCTTGAAAATCTTTTCTGGATGGCAAAAAAACCTTGTGATCAACCACATTTATCAATGCTCTTTGTTGCACACATGATACTTACCTCTTCCAAGAGTTTGTTTTTTTGCAAGATCTGCTTATTCAGAGATGCTACCTTCCTTCTGTGTTGTTGAGCAGCTCCAAGCCTTTCTGGTCGCTCCTCTGCAGAAAGCTCAGACTGCTAAAATAAACAGTAACAGAAGCCTGTTGGATTTCACATCATTACTTTTTCCCTCTTCAGTAGCTCCAGAACTGTCAAAGTGGGACATACCTGTGATATTCTTTATCAAGAATTGTGCACTACTGTCCAACAGAGAGAATGACTTGGTGATTTATCTCACATCAAGATAAGGAAGCAGTTCAACAACTGAATTATATTCTCAAAGGTAACAGGTAAAGTAAACTAAAAAAATAAGTCAGGTGCACTGGGACAGCAAGAAAATTCTACAAGAAAGTATACCACAAGAAAGAAGTATCTTTTTGCATTAGCATTACAGATAAACCTGGCAGAGTTCTTAGATGGGAAGAACACAAACATGCAAAAAAACACCTGAAGCATTGGTGTTTACTGAACTTAATGAAATCTGAGATGCTCTGTACCCCATTAAGCAAAACCAGAACTTTCAAAAGCCTTGGAAAAACTTATATTTATATTCTGAAAATATGGCTTGGATGCATCTTTACGCTGAATGACAATGACATACTCAGTGTGCTAGGTAGCACTCTAAACATTTTTGTGCATGTGTGTACACTATGGCCACCAGCCTTTGAAACTTACACAATTCAGGCTGCACTGCCAAGAAAGTGTCTCATAAATACATAATGAAGACAGCAATCTGGATCCAGTCTCCTGTTCTCTCTGGACTGTGAAAGGAAAACTGCCAGAGACATTCTTAACCAGGAGCAATATTTGTAATAGAGATTGTATATTTTCTGCAGGCACAAGAAAAAGTATTTTAAAAATCTGTAATACCTAAATATCTAAATGATTATTTACCTAAACATTTGTATCTATTGAAAGTCTTCACATTAATACTTCCATCCCTTTATTTTGGTTATTTGCTTAATGCACTCAGACTCCCTTTTGCAGTTAATTAATTTTTCAATATTTCATTAGTAAACCAGTTAAATTTCAGGTACTTCAGGTGTTAATTTGCAGAGTCTATCAAAGATTTTCATACTAAGTGCTTCTTGAATAATTACCAAATGTTGACAACCACTACAATCTATAATCAGCAAAAATGCTACAGAAATACTCCTCACTCCTATTTGTGCCTGGTAACCACCCTAGGCAAATGGGTAAGCAGATCTTCATTATCAGCTTAATTTTACTTGAAGAGACAAAACCTGTCTTCCTATTCTACACTTTCTATGTTATTCATACTGAATGAGCAGCTTAATGATTTGCTATACTTTTACAGCCACAGCTGTCAATTGGAAAGAAATTGTAATTGGAAAGACCAATTCTGACATCTTAACCTAGCAATTTACATTCTTTCTTTCCATTTGTTAGGAAAGGAAAAATGCTTCTAAGCAGCATCTGTTAACAATGTACTGTTATACACTGAGATTTACTTTTTCCTCTTGTTATTTAGAAAAATCACGTTCCCTCATCATGTCATACATTCCAAGACCTCATCCTTCTCACCTTATGATTAGCCTATCTAACACGCATAGCACGCAAATCAAGAAAACTGGAAATGCAAGAGAATGAAACAGGAGCTAAACCAGCCTGAGATTGATCTTGCAAAATCAGTAAAATCCCTACAGCACAGCTTTGGCATAAAGGAAAGGTCACATCTGAAGAAGTGGACTGATAAAGTTTGCTGTTTGAAAATAGGAAACAGCTATGTCTGTAACACATAAAAGCCTTTCTGGTCTGCAAATGAAAAAAAATTAGTGTTAAGCCTCATGCAGTCGAATTGGGCTAAGGATCTGCTCTGCAGCAAAGCCACGTCTTTAAAGTTACTGAGGAATCAGGTTCCAATTCCTAGAGACTCTTTCAGCATAGAAGGAAAAACTCACTAATTACAAAAGCTACTTTGCTTTTGACACTATTGTTGCTACTTGGTTTCTTACTAGACTGAAACAACACCTGCCTTTCGAATAGAATTTAAGAAAACTGCACCTCAGCACTACTGTTTCTGCCTGTTCAAGGTTATCAATCTGCTACTCTCTATCAAAACAAGAACTTCAATTACACATGTCCACATAGGAGGAGACATCTTTCAGTTTTTTTTAAACACACATTATTGACACCACTGACAGGTGTAGACTGACTTCTGCATTCTTCCCTGTTCCTTGCAACTGCTCAATTCTGCTCCTAGCAAACCCTCTTGTTATATATGACTATACTTGTAAATTCTCAAAGAATCTTTCTAAGACAGTAAAATCAAAGCTATATTGAATAATTTGCCTTAGAAATCTGGTGAGGAGTAGACTGATAAAAGCCACGTTAATAATTTCCTGACAGGGTTTTTAGACAGTAAGGAATTAAAATCTTCCCTCTAGTTTACCCATCAAGTTAAGACTGCAGCAGAAGGAAGGGGCAAATGCAGACAACTGTGTGCATTCACTTTCTCCAAAAATACCACCTGGAAATGTCCTGGCACATAACACCAACAGATCTGGATTTTTAAAAATTTTTTTGGCCAGCTATCTTCACTGGTCTTGTGGATTCTATTAAGGCTGGTATGCAACTAAAGCACTGCTGTGGTCTTCAGACAGTACATAGTTAAAATGGGTTAAAACTACTGGCACTATATCCAAACACTGATGATGCTTCAATAAATTGTTTGGTAACAACCTTAATTCTCTTTTTCTGGTGCATGCATGCACACACAGAATTTTTGGTCACATTCAGTAGATTTGAAAAGCGATAAGCTTTTGGTCTGACTTGAATCAGTTCTTACTTTCCAGAGTATTAATCATTGTTCTACTATAATAGTCAAGGTCCTGCTGACTTCTCTCAGAAGAGAAGAAATGTAACATTGAAATATGACCCTTAGGCTTCTGTTCTTGCAATCTTTTATAATAAAGAAAGGCCAAGAATTTTCTATAGGCTGTTGAGTTATAGGATTTATCTCCTGAAAGGGAAAGCTCCATCCTCTTATGTGTCAACAAAAAGGAAGAAATACAAGAAGACTATTGGACAAATAAGAGGGACCTATAACTCATATCTGGCAGTGATGTATTGTATGTATTAATTGCTTGAAGAGCAGATTTTCTTTTCACATTACTGTAAGAATAACTGCAGTTGAACACAATAAATGGAGCTAATATGCACACTTAAGTGCCTTGACTTCTAAAAACAACAAAGGTTTGGTTTTGATGACACTGCATTCAGAAACAGAGATCCAAGGCACGACTGAGAATTGGACTCCAGTGCAAGTAAGATTCCAGTGTCTGAAAATCTGAGCAGAGGAGGCCTAGAGAACTATATTTCTGTGCTTTACACTGAACATTTTAAAAGCCATTAAGAGTTTAGCCCTCTAGTTTGAAGAGATATCAACTCAAGTCATTATTCATTAAAACATTTAAGCAGGTGCTTAATCCAAATTACTCATGAATACAATTTAAGAATATTTACTATTACACCAAAAGCTTGTGCATGTTTAAATCTCATTAAAACACTTCTCTGACCTTTAGCTGTGCTACTACCCAGAGCATATATGACACTGTTTTGCTTCAAGAGACTCATGGCTATTGAATTGGATGGTTAAAGCCCTAAATTAAGCTATCAAACACAACTTGGTAAAACCCAGTCAGGTAGCACGCTTACCTTTTCAGCATATTCTGACACTATTTGTTTTATCTCATCTGATTGGAGTCCAACGATCTGGCCAACTGTGCTTGCTGTCAACTTGCCCTGCAATTGTGTCAGGAAAACATTTGGACTTTTGGAACTGTCTGCAATTTTTACATGGCAATTTCCCCAAGCTCTACTTTTAATAGAAATGTACAAAACCTTTACACTAGGTAAAAACCTCTAATCATATATAAAAAAAAAAAAAGCAAGACACATTCCAGTCCCCAAAAAGTCTGCTAATGGAAACTTCTCCATTAAAACAGTTTAACATATTTTAATTCAGATTTTGAAATGCTTCTGATTGTATTTCATGTTCTAAGTTTTGCGCATGCAGAAATAAAACTCACTATTTGAGCACATTTTGAGCCAAACTGTAACCATGCAGATATTTCAAACTGGAAGCACGTACAAACCCAGTCTTTGAATAGAACTGAATTCTGAAGTGGATTTCAGTAGAAAGAATGTCAATCAACTCATTACTACCTTTGCTTCTGTGACTTCAGAATAAACAGAAACAAGGTTTAACAACTGAACTTCTCAGTCCTCTCTCCCAGAAATCAAAATTAAGAACTTTCAAAATTACAACAACTTGCAAGTTCCATTACGTCATTAACTACACCTATGTAAGAAAATCAGACACATATCAACTATTTTCAGCATCTTAAGCCTTAGTGTTGTTTACATAAGTATTTATCAGTGCTTTGAAAAACACTTTGAAGCACATACAATTTTCCTCCACTCTCCCTGGCACAACCATTTGAAAGAGGCATTTATTTACATTGCTTTTACAACTTCGAGGCAAATGATTAAGACATCAGCCTCACAAAAATTACTGTCTTCCTTACTCAATCATCCTTCCTTACATTTCCTTTGAAGAAAATTTAAATGCAGTCATTCTAAGACTTCAGACTCATTATTAACTTGATTTTAGGAATAAATTCTATAATCACTCATAATTTAAACAAAGATGTATCAGTTTTAAATAAATGGTGCTTACCTCTTCTGTTGCCATTGCAGCCATGCCAGTCATCAGAGTTTTAATGCGAAGCTAGGGCAAAACATGAGGAATTACACATAACAACTTATCTTTCATTTTTAACTTACTTCTGCCGAGTGACAGGAACTCATGTATACAATTACTATCACAGAATCATAGAATGTCAGGGGCGGGAAGGGACCTCAAAAGATCATTTAGTCCAAGCACCCTGCCAGAGCAGGATCACCTATACACAGGAACATGTCCAGGAGAGTTTTGAGTATCGCCAGAGAGGGAGATTCCACATCCGACCCTGGGCAGTCTGTTCCAGTGTTCTTTCACAGTGAGGGTGACAAAATTCCCCCTTATGTTTACACGAAAATTCCTGTACTTCAGCTTCTACCCATTGCCCCATGTCCTGTCACTGGGCATCACTGAGAAGAGCCTGGATCCACCCTCCCGGCACTCACGCTTTACATATGCATAAACTTTCGGTGTCACCTTTCAGTGTCTCCTCATAAGAGAGACGTTCCATTCCCTTAATCATCTTTGTGGCTCTGTGCTGGACTCTCTCAAGCAGTTCTATGTCCCTCTTGAACTGGGGGCCCCACAACTGGACACTATCACTAAAATACACCTGTTACATGCATGTAATGGAACAATAAGTCTATGAAAATTAAAGAAGAGGTGGTTGAAGTTAGCTGGATTTACAGAGTATTAGTTTTAACAGGTACCAATTCAGAGTATTCAACTCCCACTGTCAAATGAAAACTGACCTTTTAAAAGCGCTCAGATTCCAAAACAAGAGTTGAATTTCTCAGTATCATAAAAAAAAAAACTTTAAATTTGTGCATCAATTTCAAGTTCCATATTCTCCTGTGGGAAGCAACTCTCCAGATAAGCATGGAAATTTTCCTTCCTACAGAGAATGACTGGGCAGTGATAAGAGCTGTCCTCCCCGCAAGTTAGCAACATCTATGCCTACTATGTATGTGGCACACCTCTTCAGCAGCCTGAAGGTCATCTTCATCACAAGGCTCAGCTTTTCCTGCTCCTGCAAGCCCTGGAGGTAGCACAATTTTTTTATCTTCAGCCTTTTAAAGAAAAATTAAGAAAGTATTAGATCTGGTTCCCGTATTCTAAAGTACAAGAAAAACAGCAAGGAGAAAATTAGAATATAGCTGTTCTGGTTTTATGAATACATCTCAGCTCCTCACACTCCAGCTTATGCCAGCTGGAGTGTAACCCTCACTCACTGCACAAATATTCCAGTCATTTCAAGACAGTGTCTCACAGCATTCTGAGAACTATCAACATCACAAGACAATTGGGTACCCCAGAATATGATGTTTGCTATATAGGAGAGGGATTAATTATTAACATACATAATATTTTATAATTTAGTATTAGTATAAAAAAAATATATAACATAAAAAAAAGTATAAAATTACTTACTTCAGTTCCAGAATTAGTACCATTAAACTAATGACAACTTGTGACAAATGGACTCAATTTCTAGGTCATTCTACTGCACCACTAACCTAAGCATTTCATCTTCCACTTCTGCCTTAGCGGAGACTCAATTCACACACTAAGATGATGAACATCTAATATACAATATTCCAAAAGTCAGTTATATTTTTGAAGAAACAAGATGAACTCTATAAACGTGACTGCAGTCTGGCAGTTACTTTGAGGAAAAAAGAGGTAGGATTGGGAAACACCTCCATTTACAAAATTTAAATGCTAAATATGTATGTGGAATATTGAGATAACGAAGAAGGGCAGCATTAATACACTCAGTGCATTGCTGGGTCGTTGATGTGCTTAATGCATTTCTTCATTATTGTTCTCTGTAATAAAAACTTGTAGTCAAAGTAATATCTCCACTGAAATAATAAAACTGCAAGTACTCTGTCAAGGACATTTTATGAGTCCACAATCATGAAAAGCACAGCAAGGATGCTACTTTGCAAGAAGCACTAAGATTTATTTATTCTGTGGCATCATGTTTCTCTATTAAATTGAATACTTTGTTATGTCATAAACACCTTTGAATTTTCCTAACAAGCTGAATGGTTCTTTTAAGAGAAAAGAAAAAAGCCTTTATTGATCACATCAAGTGAAATTTAGTTAAAAGATACTAATGAATTAGGCAGGATATGTAGTTACCTCACATTAAAAAAAAAAAAACCACAAAACATAGCAGCCCCCTTTTTTCTAAGCAAAAAATTACTGCAAAATGTGATCTTTAATAGGAAACTTTTTAAAAGAGGGGTTTGCATCTTTCATGGCACTCTGATTTTTAGTTCTAGTTAGCCATTTCCAAGAGATGGTTACAATAGAAGTTACAGCTGTTTATTCTGTTATATTCTGTGATGGTTTGAGGCTAATTGGAATATTTTAATAAAAATTAGATTATATTCTGAAGAGAAAACAATGGTGATGTCTACTTCACTCAAAAGCTTGCTGAGATGTGTAAGAACAAGGATATAAACAGATAACACAGAGAGTGTCTCTGGGAGTCGGTGTGTCTTCTGGCTTTCTGCTGTGTAACCCAACTAATCACTCTGCTTCTAACCCCCCTGGCCGATCCTCCAAACTCACCTTGCACATAAGGCAGACCCTGGGATAAGGTAGAGGTGTGGAAAGAAGGTGGAAGGATGGTTGGGAGCCCCTCCTGGGGACTCTGATTTCTGGGAGGAGTACTGTGTTTCTGTATTACTTTTAACTTGTATATTTCTATAAATATTCCTGTATATTGTGTATATATCTGCTTGTGTATTGTGCTGAGCTGTAAACATAGCTTCAGTCCTTAACTTCCAGCCAGCTGAGTCTGGTCTGGGTGATTTTCATAGAGTGGAGGGGCAGGTAACTCCCAAACCATCATCTACGCCTTTAAGATCTTATAGTAATCCAACACTTCAATAAGAAGAATCCAATTTTCCCCCACATTGTATATCTATTTTTTTTTTTACCTGTTCTGCTTTTCCTGCTTGTCTGCTAAATCCGTATCTCCTAAAAGAACAAAATGTAACATGAAAGAAATACATTGTGGTTTACAACTTTCACAAACCCATCAAGTTACCGTCAGTTTTCAACATAAGGAATGCACTAAAAGAGTGACCTGTTCAACAAAACCAACAGTCAGGTTCAGGTTAGTTTTCGAATGCTTCAAATAAACTAAATAGGCTGGTACTGTGGCACACTTATAGGATAATTTCAGTTCCATCTACTCTTTCCATCATCATCTGCAAATTTAGACTGTTCATAAAATACTGTCACACAAAGCTTACAAAAGCTAAAAGTGATGCTCTCTTTCCATTTAGAAGTGAACCCTAAGATAAGGCACGTTAAGGCACGTTTGGACGTGGCACGTGGTGCCACGGTCTAGTCTCGAGGTCTGTGGTAATGGGTTGAACTTGATCTTTGAGGTCTCTTCCAACCTTGCTTATACTGTGATACTAACTATACACTACCAAGCTCTGGAAGGGTTCCAGGTAACTGTCAGTGAAATCTCTACTCTCAAGAGAACGCTCACGCTTGTGCGCTTTGATGAATCTGCAATGTCCATCTGAAGCATGTGTTCAGAGCTTTAAATAAATACTCAAATCAACTTATCTTACATCTGGGTTTGGTTTGTTTTTTTGGTTTTTTTTTTTTTTTTTTGAGGGAGAGGGAAAAGTGACATTATTTTGGAAATACTATCTTACAGGAAAAACACAGTAGAAAGACATTTTAATACATGCAAGTAATTCTCTTCAATAAACACTAAACTCAACATGTACACAGATATGAAAAGTTGTGGTGTTCCTTATTGACTAACAGCTACAACTGTTTACTTCCTTAATACTGCAGAAGCAGGATTATCTATAACCATTTTATGATTAAAAGTCAAGTGACTCAACAGCAGTATTAACTATCACCAGTTCCTTCTTTATTCAACTATTCCACTTACTGAGTAAATGCAGTCATTTTATTACAGCGTAATTCCAAGCTTTCAGGAGTTCCCTAACATTAAGTTTCTTCTGCATTTTAAAGCTAATCAGTACAAAGAATGTGGCAGAGCACTACCTTTCTCCATCACCCATTTTCATTGTTTTTTATACTGAAGTTTTATCTCCTTTTCTCATCATTTGCACTAAGTGCAAAGAGCTCAGACTGCAGACAAGCTGTCCGCGGCATTAAAGTATGAAAAGAAAACAGACACTCTGTAACATTAACTTAGAGAGCTCTCAGTTAAACACAGTCTTCCAAAGGTCATGGATAAGTGCAAACTTTGGTAGCTTTGTATACAGAAGTGTCAGAATTAAGAAGATGAAAAGCACTACATCATGAGTCATTAGACCAAGAAAATGCAGTAACACCTTCAGCTCCTTCCCCCACCCCCCCTCCTTTGTGGGAATACCNCCACTGTTTGCTTTCCAACTCTATATGCTTACCCAAATAAACAGCTTTTGCTTTCTGTTTTTCAAGTAATGTGATAAAAATCTTACTGAATTTGCTTCTCAATAATCTGCTATAGGACTTGTCTTTCCAGGTTTTAAAAAAAGAAAAGTTATAAATATCTATTTAACAACAAACACGATTTCTTCAACCATTTCCTTTATTACATTTGAAAGAATATTCAAAAATAACACAATCAAAATTTATTTAAAATAAAATTAAGAAAAAAAAATCTCTTTAATTTAGCTAATAATCACAGTATTTTAGCAATTGGAAGGGATCTCCAGAGACTGAGTTCAACCTCCCTGCCAAAGCAGGATCACTGGGGTTTTGAATATCTTCAGAGAAGGATACTCCACAACCTCTCTGGGCAGTCTGTTCCATGCCTAGAACAAATTCATAGGTTTTTTTTTTTTTTTACACAAACCAAAACCAACCAACCAACAAAAAAAGCCCACTGTAACCCAACCTGCCAAAAAAAAAAAACNCTGCAAAGAGGCAATATTGATTGATAGACACTATCTAGAAACATCATGAATTTCAGCCATTTTGCTTCATCAATGAACAAGTGTGTTAAACAACCATATACTACTAGCAGTGCAAGGTCAGAACTTTGCCTCCCATTGGACAAAACATTGTTCACACAAGGACTGTACAGTCCCCCAAGAATTTACAGGATAAGCAAACAAAATTTGACACCAAATAGCAGTAAATCTGGAACAGTCTGATCCTCAAGTAGTATTAAAAAACCTCTCACAATTACATTTTAATACAGAACACTTCTAAATATACACAATACAAAACCCACAGTCTTATAAATGAAGTCTTTCCCCTGCCGTATTCCAGAAGTGTAGAATGAACTTTTGATTCTTCATCTAGCAGCTCTTCAGCTCCCTTCTGACGTTTGTATTTTCTCTGGGGTTTGTAAACCTCCTGCAAGGCAGTGAATGAATTCAGAGATTGTAAAAGGCTTTTTGAAAATAAATTATGAA